>JASAON010001574.1:0-63176 GCA_030849065.1 Jaenimonas drosophilae
CAGATGCCTTCCCCACGCCCACCTGTTAGTGTCTTGACCCATCCGCCGCCGCCGATTCCCCGCCTTTGGGGACTATGGGTCGCAGTTCTTGTAGAGAGCTCCTGATTCGTTGCACACCCCTGCTGTGCTACGTACTTCATTATTGCGATGAAATGATCATACAAGTTTATTTGTTGGTGATGGTCGCGATGTGCAGAAGGGGCTTTGCGCGCCAGGGTGCGGTTTGATGGAATGGTGTTTGGACCGTTTGGTGCGGAATGTGCTCGGATTGCGGAGACCAACACTAGCACCTGTGTGGTCGCTGCTGGCGCAACAACCATTGCGGTATGGTCTTTCACTCATGACATCACCACAACGACGCCACTTCGAGCACCGCTTGCAACACCAAAAACCCATACATAGTGATCAGCCCCTCATACCAAGCAGTGGTGGATGATGGACGCACACGACATATCCTTGTTTACCGTTGTTGGAGCAGCCTGCGTGAACTCGTCAGAGTCATCTTCGATGGAATTCTCTCATTCCATCGCAAGCAGTAGTGGCAGTTCTTTCGAAACCATTGTGCCTACGTGGTCCCCACCCCAGCTCATCGTAGTGTGGTAGCAGCACTTCCCACTCAGCCACGGCAGGTATCCTTGATCATCCTACTGAACGCATTGGCTTGTGCGACGGCGTCTTTGCTTAAAATCGTGTTGCTTCTACACCTGTGGAAGCATGATATCTTTACAGTGTCTGACTGTGGAGTCTATGAGCGATGATGTGTGTGATGTCCTTCAACGTGCTCCTCTGGACCGTCCGTCGTGCTGCGTTGTTGGAGTGTCGTCACGGTTCACTTCCTGGCCAAGTGACAAATATCCGCCCCGATCTCAGTGTTGCTGCATTGCATTCGTCAGCGAAGAAACCTCATCTCTTTTTTCAGAGGCAGGCGTGCCGATTCTGTGATGGTGCAGAGAATTTTGCACGCTCCAATGGGTCTGACCTTCTTGATGAAAAGCCGCACCAGCGTACCACTGTGAATTGCTTCGAGATGCATCAGCTCACTAGTGGTTGCCACGTATGCGAAAAGCGGTGAATCTGATCCGAGATCTCAGCTTCTTCTCTAGCGTTTGTTCTTGTCAATGCTATTGTTGTGTGCACCTTCATGAGCCATGTTGTCCTGTGCATGGCCAGCTGTTGTGTCACTCATGGATACACCCATAGCTGCCTTAATTGCTACACCGAGTGTCATGACACACAGGAATGGTCGTGACTGATGATCTTTTTCCGTCATGACGTGCGTTGTTGCTTCCTTCATACATTTGTCTTTTGTTTTGTTTTTCTCGCGCTTTAGGTATTCCCCGTCGAAGCTTCGTCACTGCAGCTGCGTTGGCATCGTTCGCGGATTACCGAAGATTTGCACTATGAATAAGTGGGTGGGTACAGATTCATCATTGATTTCACTCGTCAACTTGCCTTGCCGTCACTGGAATCTCGTAGCGGCTTAGTTTCCACCCAACCACAACCCTGCATTAGTGCATTGGCTACTTTGCAACTTTCATTCTCCTCATTTTTTTTTCTTGTGATTATTTCTGTGGCTGACACTTCATGCTGTCAGTCGCATTCCCACCATCTATTACCATATAACTTCTGTACTGAGTCAGCTGTCGTGCTGGTTCTAAATGTTCGTGTTATGACCCCGTCTGGCACAGGACAATGCCCTTGGAGTAGCCACAACGAACCTAATTAGTTTTTTTTATTTATCCCCCCTCGACAAGTTAGCTCCTCACAGCAGCTCCTTCTTTACAACCGAATTCAAATCAAAAACAACGTGCTGTGTATCTGCCATGCAATTTTTTTCTTTTCCGATCTTCACTGTCTCAAGACAAGTTAGTCATGTTCCATTCATATTTCGTATTCCCTGAAATAGCTACTTCCAACTCTCCTGCTCCTCCACATTCTGCATCCACATGGCGCTGAAACGACTTTCGCAGATGTTGATACCGATGATTGGCAAGTTTCTACTCTACTATCGGAACGACCATGATTTTTGACTGACTACATAACACTTCAAGAGTACAGAAGTACAGCATCTTCCACAACTGTGTTACCACCATCGAACATGATCACTGCCTCACCTGCTCCTGGAATTATGGCCAGGGAATATCAAGCTGCAAAGGTTTTTGCAACTCAAGCGAGCAGCACCATTTCCACCGTCACGACAAATACGGAGAAGAACTTTATCATGGCTGGGTGGACCGCTAGCTGAGCAGTGATGCAAGCGCTGAACAAGTACTCAGGCACAACTCTTGGGGCGAAGGCAAGCCTCTACAACACATTAGCCTCAGCTCAATCCATGTTCCTCGTGTCGGACTTGCTTTTTGGTACCACGGGGGGGGTAGTGTGAAGAGTAGTGCTCAATCGCAGGGAGCCATCGCATCCTGCCGCTGGGCGGGAAACAATGTGTGGTTTCATACCCTTGTTAAAACAGGAAGCACCTACGATTCCAAGCCCGTTCTCGGAGCGTTGTATCAATATGCACTTGGCGCTTGTGCCAACCTCAGAGGCAACCCTTCACCAGTGCAGTTTTCTCTTCCCCGAACAATTCACGTGGTTGGTTTCAGTCCATCAGACAACGGCATGGTTTCATCCACGTGCAGTCAAACAGTTTCTGCCATTGAGACAGGTGCCAACACAAGCCTCTTTTGGCACCACTCAAGCCATGCGGACCGCGGTTACTGCCTCCCAACAAGCATGAGCTCTGCCAGCTCTGACTGGAGCACACACCAGAAAACCTACGCCACGACGTCGTTGATGGGTGTGATACCGGATGCTATAGTGACAAGTCCACCTAGCACACTGATTCTGGACTTCATGCCGGAAACCACGCAGCTCCATGTGTCCAAGGCCAACTTTGTGTACCTCTTCCCCACTCTCGAGCAGGAGCTGTATGTGCTTGCGTCGTACCTAAGCGGCGTGGTGACTTCCACATCGGTTGTATGTGCCGTGGTGAGCTCCTCGACCTACTCGGATGATATCACCACTCTGCTAAAGAAGACGTTGACGACCTTTGGTATTACGCCATCCTCTGGGAATGTGAATCAGCCCACTGGTGCCCTGANCAGCCCACTGGAGCTCTGAGCTCGAGTATCTCCGCATCGTGCACGCACACATTTGTGATTGGAGCTGCGAGCACGGATGCTGCGGGGATTCTTGGTGTGATGCAGCAGCAGAGTACTTCCATTGTGCTCATGTCCTTTGAAGACCTGACGAAGCAGTACGCCGCTTTTGCCTCTGCCTTTGCCAGTGCTGGCACAGCTGTGACGAACCGGCTTGTGTTTGCTACGAACCTGCCAATGTGGACTGGCAACACCATGTCTTCTGGCACGTTGAGTAGTGCATCTGCACTGAGTACGGTTGGTGAGTTTGTGGAAACGTTGTCCCCTGCAGCCCAAACCCCTGCTGCGGCACGTGCTTTTATTGTGGCGATGCTGTACGACCAGCTTACCATTGGGACCAGCTGGGGCCAACCGAACATGCAGAACGCACTGTACGGCAACAGGACCGTGCATGTGGGTGGCATGACCTTTGGACCATTCAAGGTGACATGGGGGACGGAAAGCTTAATCAACTATGGAGCATGTGACATTTCTGTCATGTCCTATTCGAGGGTTGTGGATCCTTCCACACCACCTCTGTCACAGCCAACAAACCCATCACTTGTGTACTCAGCGAGTACCTCCACTGCCGTTGTGGCAGCTGCTGTGGATGCTTCGGAACAGAGCTGCGTGGAGTTACAGCAATCGTCCAGCTTGTCTGGGTACGTCCCCCCTCCCACGACACCACAGCCTGGTGAGAGCACGACAACACGAACCACGACAACCAGCACCCCTGCCACTAACTCTGCAGGCCACTCGTCGTCTGCGGTTGACCAGAAGCTGAAGGACTTTCTGTCTGCCTTGGTTGTGTTACTTGTGGTGCTTGTGTTGTATATCTTGCTGCTACTGTTGTTGCGCTTCGGCGTGCTCCAGGCTGTGTGGGACTGCCTTGTGTCACTGCCGTGTTGCCGCTGTTGTCGCGATGAGTCGGATGAAAATGCAGTGCGGGATGCAGGCAAGGTGCGTGCTGCCATTGACGAGGAGCTGAGGGAGGACCGCAGGCTGGAGTATGAGGCACTGGACATCAGCCCGCCGTCCGAGAGTGTGTCATTGGAGCTGACGGTTGTATTTTTGGAGGTTGAGCAGTGGAGGTCACTGTGGGCACGTCAGCCGGAGGTTATGTCGCGTGTAGAGCGGCACTATCAGCGCTGTGTTCGCCGTGCTGCTCTGAAGCACCAAGTGTATGGGATGCCGCCATGTGAAGGTTTGTGGGTGTTTGTGTGCCCCTCATCTGACGTTGGTGTGAAGTTTGCCCAGAGTGTTGTGAAGGATGTGTCCAAGTGTAACCGTTCGGATGGCTCTGTTGTGAGTGGAGAGTACTCTCGGCTTGGGTGTGGGAACAGCGCTGTGAAGGGACTTCGTTTGCTGGTTGCGGTGCACAGAGGAGCAGCAACACGTTATGCAGGTGCTTCGGGAAGGCCGTGCTATCGCGGAGCTGCCGTGAGTGGTGCTGTGGGTGCTGCTTATGCCGCTGGAGCTGCTGGGTTGGTTGTGCTGACTGCGAGTGCCTTGACGGACTCCGGGTTGTCAGCTGAGTCGAAGGAGGTGCAGTCTGTTGCTGCACAGCCGGACAAGCAACAGTACGTGGAGGAGGCGCTCTACGCTCTCTCTGTCGTTCATTCTTCGGGCCCACGCCCTTTTAGACGTTCCTCCGAGAATGAGGAAGTGGACGAGGTGAAGTCTACGGTATTCTTTGTGGATGCCGCGTCACGGAGTGGTGATGGTGGATTGCAGCCGTGGTGTGTGAAGCGGTTTGAGGCACACTACGAGACCATCCCTGAGCAGGAGCGGATAGCGGACCTCCGGTGCCTTGCGGAGCTCTTCACGCTGTCTGGGGCATTGTCCGAGACCCGTGGTGGTCCTGCCGACTACAACGTCCTCCTTCAGTCTGTGAGTGGTCAAGTGGCCTCCATGATGGAGTGCCGCCATGGCTTCACACGAGCTGCCACGCACCCTCCACCACCTGAGGGACATTCGAAAGGTACGCCAATACCCATGGTGTCTAGTAGAGCAGCACGTGAAGAAGGTGTTGGTTTTCTTGAACGCACGAGGCCCCAAACCAGTGTGGCTGCCGGTGACAGACGAACGTATCGCCGCCGCTCTGAACATCGTCATCATTCGTATGTGGACGATGATATGGATAGTGCGGAAGATTAGATTGGTTGTGTTCATGATGGCGCGTCAAAGTTCCAGATATTCGTCATGATGTTGTGCGTGGGAGATAAGGTTGCTTCTATTTGTCTTTGAAAATGCAGTGTGGAGAGTTTTGGCTTGTGATGGAACTGCTGTGACCGATTTTTGTTTTGGCTATTTCAACGTCGTGATGACATGTGTGAGAGATGTTCATGTGCATTGGATGTGTCTGTACGTGGAAAATCAAGTGAGTGGTTGATTGAGGTTTCGGAAATTCTTTTTATCTATTTTTATCTGCGGTGAGTTTGTTCACTAGTACGGTGAATAATGCACTTTGAGTTGCTGAGGTGCTTTCGATGCTTCTGCTGTTGCTGAGATGCTGCAACTCCAATGTGCGAGAGAGTACCGTTGTGCCATTGTGCTGGCTGTAGAACTACTATTTGTTTTTGTTTGAGCAGTGGCTGCATTGGTTCAACGTATATACATTATTGATGTCACCTAGCTCATTTTTTTTGTTACAGTGGATTCCAAGCCATTCCATTAGCAGATCTGATATGGATTCTGCACACGTACTGTTGTTGTAGTACTGTAGTAGGTGCTGGTGTTGGATAGACTATGTACTATACTCTGTTTCATTTTGTTGCTTCTTCACTCCACGATAAGGAAGGGAACCGTTTCGTGGTTGCATGCCGCAAGTTTTCTACACATTCAGGATCGTACATTTTTACTTCCTCTCGTTAAAAAGAGTTTATCTGCTGAGAGTAGATTGAGGTCATTGACTTCACTACCAGCATGCATCTGACTTACCAACTTCCCCGCTTGGGAGAATAACAGCGAACGTTCCCAGAGAATATTGGAGCCGATAGCTCGTCACGACAGCTTCATCTACCGCCTTATGTGCATCTGAATACCACATACTGGACACCCTTTGCCTCACGAAAGCAACCTTTTCCATGACACGTACTGTTGTTCCTGTGTTTCTTTTCATGTGCTTTTTCGCAAGAGGTCCACAGTAGCCCAAAGCATCATTTCATTCGCCAACAAAGCAACTTCACATTTTCCTGATCCTTACAAATTCCGCATTGGCATGCCACTGCCTCAGTCTTCACTGGTGCCAGGGTTCTTCACTAGACAGTTGCAACTGCATGCCAGCTGATGTGTTCTCCTGGTGGGCCGTCAGTTCGCTGTTCATGCGGCAAGTGCTTCTATGGCTGCATTTTACACTACTGGAGCGGCCGACACGCTCTTCATTGTACACACTGGGTTTATCTGCACCACTGGCCAACAACGTCCCCCGTGACCTACACCTCACTGAACGTCTTGACGAACGTATCGCTGTCACCCCGAACATCATCATCATCATTCGTATTTGGAAAATGATGTGGAGGAGGGTGTTGCGGAAGAGATGTTGTGATCTGAGTTCAGTTGTGGGAAATCTGTTTGTTTAGTTTGCTTACTCGGTTGTTTTTCTCGTGTTGTGAAAGGTAGATAGTGAGGTTTGCTGTGTACTCTCGGTGATAGCGAAGATCGTTATTTCTATTGTTCTCTCTTGAGGGGTTGGTTTTTTTCTTTTTACTGGTGGGATACACCAAATCCATGAGCGCAGGAGAGTTCCCTTGCCTCACTGTGCGCGCTGCAGATGCGTTCTTTTTTTGCACACCGATACACTGTGCTTAACGGTCGCATATTCATTGCCAGGTTCACTTTAATCGCCATCCCCGGGAGGTTGCGCTGCATCCGATCGATGTGGATGCGCGCCGTTCCGTTTTTGTCTCATGCTTCGCCCGAATCGATTTCGCCTTTGTGGGGTTGGCGCGGGGGGCTTTGGGGTTGGCGGCCCTCCAGGGGGCGGGTGTTTTTCCCACGCCCCCTTCCCGGGGGGGGGGGTGTCTATTGAGCGCGGGGGAATGGGGGTTTGCTTATCTTCGGCCGCCTGGAAAAATCTTCAACCATTGGTGTGGCAGGTTGCGCCGGGTCACTTCAGTGTTTCGAGGCGGGGGGGGGGGGGCAAGTCGTTATGTTGATGCGCCGGTCCATGGCGCGTTTGGCACGTAGATTGGCCCCTCCTCCTGCGCGGCGTGTGCCGCGAGGTACTCGCTCGCCTCCGTCTTGTTCCCCCGCTCTGCCCGCACCGCCCGTGGCCCTTCTTGGCTCTCCTCGAAGAAGCGAAACTGCGCAGCTCGCGTGGCCTCCTCTCGCTCCTCCATGGCGAGGCGGGCGGCCCTCTCCGCCGCTGACCCGCCGGCGGCGAAGGCCTCGGCCCTCTCGCGCTCCTCGGGAAAGACGGGCAGCTCATCGAGAAAGCGCAGGGATGGGAGGGCGTGGATGAGTACCTTGCGGTAGGCTGGGATGCTGCGAATGAAGCTATTGCCGGTGCAGATGCATGTGCGCAGACTAGGGGTGGCCTCCAGAGCCGGGAGGGCGTCCTCGACCCTCTCCAGCTTGTTGAAGGATACATCGAGCGACATGAGCGCGCTCATGTGCGTTAATGTGGGAATCTTGAGTTGCTCGAGGTAGTTGTGGGAGGCGAGTAGGGTCTCGAGGTATGGGGTGTTGTGGGCCACCCCATCCAGGTTGCGGATGTGGTTGTGCGCAATGTCCAGTTGGCGGAGGGAGGGCAGTGGGGGCAGGGAATCACACGACGCCAGGACGTTGTGTGCGAGGAAGAGCGAGTGCAGGCAGACGAGTGGGTGGAGGGCGGAGAGGTCCGAGATGAAGTTGTGTGTCAGGTACAGCACCGTACAGCCAGTGTAGGTGTGGATGGCGGGGCTCAGACTGGCAAGATTGAGGTGGTGCAGGTAGAGCTTGGCGTTGAGCTCTGGCGTGGTGTAGCCTTGGTGCAGCCTACACTGACGAAGAATCAGCTCGGGGGTGAGCTCCTGCGGCTTATCCGATGGCGTCGGCGATGTTGAGGTTGTGACGGCATTGGGTGCGGGCGCATCCATCATTCATGGACCTTATATCCTTGGGTGTGGCGAGTAGGAGGTTGGTTGGTGCAGCCAACTGATCCACGCACAACACCATAACAGTGAAGCAATCAATGAAAAAAAGAAGGAAGCAAACATGAAGAACGACTTGGATGGATGACTGCTGCACACGTGCGTGAGTTGGCACAGTGCCATAAACACACATATATAATAATAATAGGAAGAAGATTTGGAGTGTTGTTGTTGTGTTTCTTAATCGCGATTATAGAGATCGTCAAGGGCAAGAGAGCGGATGTGGCATCATAAGTGGTGGTGGTGCTACTACTTCTTCTTTGGCGTTGCCGTGCCTGTCTTGGACGTGGCTGCCGTGTGCGGCCGCAGCTGCTGAAGAATGTGTTCCCGACGAACTTGAATGGCCTGCGTGGCCTTGTCGGCCAGCTCAGCCATAGTGGTCAGCTCGCACATGCCGCGATGAGAGAGGTACGTCGTGGTGCCGGCGTTGAGTGCGGTGCATACGCGCACCACAACCTGCGCGCTCTTTTCCTCTTCGGCGAGGAGGTCAACGGCGATGGAGCCATCGGCGAGGAGGCCCGCACTGCTGGCGGAGAAGCAATCGTACATCTCAATGCCACCAACTGCGAGGGCGGCGGACATGGCGGTGCTGGCGGCGTCCAGCACGGCACCATCTGCATCGCTGTTAATCTCCACAATCACCTCCACCAACAACTGCGGCATCTTGTCGAGCATCACGAGCTGCTCCGCCACACCTTCCAAGGCCAGAGCCAAATCCCGTTCCGCTGAGCCGTCGCCCGCGTCGCTCGTGCCCGTTGTGATGGCCGCCGCCCCGGTCGAGGCGCGCACAACGGTGCAGCTCACGCGCCCTCGTTGGCCGCGGTATTCGTGGATGAGCTGCTGTGGTGGTCGTACAGCGCAAATCACTCGTGTTCTGCCCACTTCCACGCAGGCGCTGCTGTGACAGTGGCCAAGGATGGAGGTCGCAACGTGGAGCGGGCGAACTGCTCGGGTGGTGGTGGGGCTGCCAGAGGTGGCCATGTTGGTGGGCCTCATGCAATACAGCCGTTGTGCTACTAGCCACTACTACACGTAGAGACAAGGAAGAAGAAGAGGAACACACTATCGTCACGGCAAGACACAACGTGGGTGAGGATGATGGTGATATACGTACACGTACATGTGTGTGTGTGTGTGTTGGTGGTGGTGGTGGTGGGGGGGGGAGGGGGTTAACCCATAATCAGCAACGACGGTATGAATCCGTGAGTGGCGCACTACTCGCCAAAGAGCTCAAGCAGCTCTGCGTCCGTGAGACCGAGCTGATACACATCTTCTGAGGCGGTGGCCGCAGCAGTAGGAGGTGGTGGTGGTGGGGTAGCGAGCAACATTGGCGGAGGCGATGGGGATGTCTTTGTGCGTCCGCGCCCGGCAGGCGGCGGGGCGTGGAGGCTGGCTAACATCGGCGCCAACATGGCCTGCATCTGCTGGCGCGCTTCTTCGGGGCAATCCAGACGCGAACGTACATCGCGCAGCTTCCGCAACCGTGCACGTCCATCATCGGCCGCACTCATCACGTCGTTGTTGGTGTTGGTGTTGGTGATGTGTGCCGTTGCTGGTGAGGTGTGAATGCAAACCGCATCGCATGTGGGGCAACAACGTTGACGGCCGCTCCCCACAGCAGCAGCTCCTCCGCCTCCTCCGTGTGGCAGGCATCGCACGTGAAAGGCGTGGCCGCACACAAAAACACACACCGTATGATCCACGGAGCTTCCAGCATCCACGGTGAGAGCGCCCCGACAGCCGAGACATTGATCGCTCATGGGCCGCATCGCCTGCATCCGCAGCGCACGACCACGCCGCCCCAACTCTGCGGCGTAGTCGCTGGCACAGGCGAGGCTCATGTTGGAGGTGTTGGCGGTGTGCTGGAGCCCCGCCACCAGCTCCGCCATGAGGGGCTGCATGTTCTGCACCGGTTCCTCCTCGTACTCATCCAACAGGGCCGCGACGATGCGGCGAATGTCAGTGATGGAGGCCATCTCGTGCAGCACAACGGAGGTCTGGGATAGATACAGATCCAACATGGTACCGACAAGTGGTGTGGCATCCACGAAGGTTGTGGGTGCGTGTGCGGCAACAACACCAGCACCAACAGAAGATGGTGTAGCAGTGCTGCATGATGATGATGATGGTGGATGAAGTGCTTCGATGCACTTCCGCAACGCCTCCATCCCCACACACGCAAGGCCGCCCTTCTCGTGTTGTTCTGATGCCTTGGCAAAAGCCCGCAACCTGCGTCTCGCCACAATGAAAACGTTGAGTAGCTTCCACGACTGCTCCATGCGTGTGGAGATGGTCTTGGAGCGATGCGCCATGATGAGCTCTAGACAACTCCGCGTGGCCTCTCGCACCGCCGCCACACAACCATGCAACGATGATGATGATGGTGATGATGATGATAAGGATGCTTCACGCAACAATGAGCGACTACACCACGTCGGCTTCAGTCGTGCTTGACCCACCTCACCCGCACACACAAGGTCCATGAGCTGAGCCAACAACAAGCGCAAACGTTCCTGCACGAGGAGGAGCATCTCCTCCACCGCCTCCTCCACCCGCTGAAGCTTCTGTAGGAGGAAGACGGTGGCATCGGCGATGTGGTGCCTGCGCACCGCCATCAACGCCACGTTGAGGTCGTAGACGATGTTGGCCTCGCAGTTCCTGAGATAGCGGCACACCTCTTGTGGTTGGTGCGCACAGAGGAGGTGAATGTAGTGGTGCTGGAGGTGCATATCGTGGCCAATCTCCGCATCACGACTGCTGCACAACTGATTGAGATAGTGAAGCAGATCCGCAGAGGAATCATCGCGCAGGAGCTTCAGCAAACTGCCACGTGGAAGGTGTTGGCGTAGAAAGGTGGTGAGGCCACGGCTATCCACGCTAACGAGCACCGACACACGCTGCATCAACGCCTGATGAAGGCTGGCGATGCGCTGCCGTTGAGCATCCTCGTGGCCTGTGCTCTTCTTCTTCTTCTTCGTTGTACGTTGGCTGTTGTGGGTGAGGTGCTGCAGCTCCGTCGAGAGCATCTGAAAGACGTCGCGTGCGAGGCCAACCTCCATCGCATTGTGTGTGGGGTTGAGGTACGCATCCATCGCCTCACCATAGCGCCCACCACGGCAGTAGATGGCGGCCACACAACGTGCCATGCCAAGAAGATGCATCTCATCCGCAAATGGCTGCACCACCTTCAACAAGACATCATCGTGTGGGATGGATTGCACAAGGTGCATGAGACGCTGCTCCACGTGAAGTCGGTGAGCAGCGTTGGTGGCACGTTGATGCAAAAAGAGGTGTTGGCGCACCATGACGGGCAGCACCACCAGCCAATGCGTACGAGCCAGCGTTGGTGGCGCCGTCGTGGATGATGTGGAGGTGTCTGCCACAGATTGCGATAATGATGATGATGATGATGTTGTTGCTGGTGCGATGAGATCCATCACGCCATCCATGAGGATGTGGGTGGCGTGATAGAAGCCTTCACCACGTGGATGATGCAGCAACGCCCACGGATCAAAGGCCACAACCTTCTTCTTGGCTGCACCAGCATCATGATGACGATCATCACGTACATCATTACGGCGTTGACGTGCGCAGTTGTGTGGGTGCAGGAAGAAGAGGCCCACACCGCCACTAATGAGCCGGAAGATGCGATCCACGTGATGAAGGATGGAGAAGTGCCTGCCATCATCATCATCATCATCATCAGCAACATCATGTTGTTGCAGCTTCTCCTCCTCAGTTTCCGTCGTCCACGGCGAATGCACATCGCCACGGTCGTGGAGTGAGCGCACCAACGCCGTGGCAAGACGTGGCCCGTTGTGTTGTATGAGCTGATGCAGATGATCTTCATGCTGCTCGAGGTAGCTCCACACACTTCGTTTGGCCGTGGCGCGTACCGCCGCCTCATACTCCACGCGTGGGATGAGTGATGAGCCACGCAACGTTGCCTCGACATACTCCATCACCACACGTTGTTGTTGTTGCTGTTGTTGTTGTGCCACCTCACCTCCATCCATCGTTCTCATCAAGGAGCTCATCGCGGCAGAAAACTTGTGCCACCGCAGAGATAAAATGAGGGCCGTACATCGATGAAGATGTTCTGATGTGGCGAGGCGGAACAAGGCGTGCTCACATCCACGAAGTGGCATCAGCACACGCTCCGCTCGTGCTCGACCACGAGACACTGGTGTACGCTCATCATCATCATCATCATCATCATCATCATCATGATGTTCGTGTGTTGGGATGCACTGACGCACCACAGCTGCATCAAAGGCGGCCGTTGCGCTGGGATGTGCGAAGAATGTGAAAATGGGCCACAAAAACTGCGCGGCGATGTTTCGCACACGACCGCTCATCACGCACTCCTCCAGTGCAAACCACAGCGCATCTTGTTGGTGGACGGCGGCGAGACGTGTGGCCAACGCCTCCATCAAGTGTGCGTGGCATCGCATCGCGGAGATGGCGGTGAGGCAGACGACGAGAGCCTCATTCAAGACAACCAAGTCCGATGCATACACCACCTGTGGTGCTCCCACAACACACGTGGATGATGATGATGATGATGTTGCTGTTGTTGTTGTTGCTGGCGTACGTGTACGCGTCCTCTCCTCCTGTGGCGGAAGGATGGCATCCAGATAGCTGAGAAGGATGTGCTCCATCGCATCGCGCATTTGCCGCTGCCGCACGCGTCGCGATGGATGCCGTCCAGCGACGGAGAGCGCGACGCCATCGGCGTAGCTCCGCGCGAGCTCCAACGCCTCCACAAAACATTGTTGTGCGGTGAGGGCATCCAAGCGTGTACGCCACGGCAACACACGGCAGCTCACGAGGTGTTGCTGCGCACGAAGAAGTGTGGCAACGCAACCATTGGAGGCCACGACACCACGACCACCGACATGAAGCAACGAACGTGGTGGTGATGTTGTTGTTGTTGTTGTTGTGTTGTGCGTGGGAACAACACCATCCAGACCACTGATGAGCTCCACGCGCTCCGCCACCACCGCCACACTCACATCAACGAGGTGTATGCTGTGCTGTGCATCCACCACCAACACACTACTGCCATCAACGGGTGCGATGGCCATGACGTGGTGCTTGAGGTGGAGGGTGGCGAGTGGGATGAGCTCCGTTGTACGTTGATGTGCGTCGGCAACACGAAGATGCAGCAACAGAAGTGAGGTGCCCCACGCTGCGCAGATATGCCAACGTGCGCCTCCGTCCTCCTCCGCATCTTCACGGCAAAACGCAATCGTCATGGATGATGATGATGATGATGTCGTTGTTGTGTTTCGTGGATGTAGCGCAGCCAGTGTGATGGTGGTGTGTAGGCCACCTTCATCCACGACGTAGAGATGAATGCCGTCCACGCTAATGGCGGCGGCGAGGTGCTTCTTGGCAATGAAGGATGAGGTGTTGTGTGTGACATCAACCTCCACGCGTTCGTCGCCGCCCTCCTCATCCTTCATCGCGTTGCTCTTGTTGTTTCGGGTGCGTGCAGATAATGATGATGATGAAGAAGACGGGTATGGTATCACATCAACATCAGCCACCATCGTGGAGGTGGAGGCGGAACACCCCAGACGTGTTCGTCGCGCAACGCGTGCGACCATGACGGTGGCGAGCTGCACCACCTCCGCAACACCGGATGCATGCACCACAACACAGGCGTGGCTGCTCATCCAAAAGTGGCGAAGACGAAGTACGCCGCCATGGATGGTGGCGCTGCGATGATCGTGCAACACACGCAGGGCCGTACGCGTTTGTGTGCTCCACATCACCAACGCCGACGATTCATGCCCGCTGATGCAGATACTGCCATCATGGGCGATGGAGAGGGCCGTCGCGCGGCTTTGTTGAGCTCCGCAGATGCCCACCACGCACCAACGCACATCGCAGAGAAGTACGTCACCCATGGAGGTGCCAATGGCGGCTGCAACACCAACACCACCACTATCATCATCATGAGGATTGCTGTTGTTGTTGTTGGTTGGTGCCACCACACATGATGAAGGACGCATCGCCACACACGTTGGCACACCCGAGGTGGTGCGTAGTCGCTGGAGCGATTCTTGCAATGCAAGATGCACGTGAAGATGAAGCGCTGACGCTCCACGTCGCGGAGGACGCCCACGACGCACATTGGCCGCCGCCACGATGGATGCCTTGTGCAGCACCTCCTCCACCGCGTCAGCCTCACCAATTTCGTGTACGCGCTCACCAACGTGCCAATCACCGCTGATGCTACTTTGTTGGTCCACGGCAACGTGAATGGCCGCCAACACTGCCGCCTCCTCACGCGCGGAGAGGCGTGGCACCGCAGATGCACCACAAGCTGCTGCTGTTGTTGTTGTTGCTGATGATGATGATGGCTGCTTGTGTGTTTCATGTTCTTCTTCACGTACATCCACGCTGTTGTTGTTGTTGTTGTTCGTTGTACGATCACGACGAATGTTGCTGTTTCCAGTGATGAAAGGGGCGGGCTCGGTGGTGAGGCTCATCAACGCCTGCATCAGCAACTCCTCATCATCGAGTGTTGTGGCGGAGATGGAGGAAACATGTATGAGCTGAGCATCACGTCGGTGTGTAGAGCTCATTCTTGTGTGCTACTACTACTCGTGTTGTTGTTGTGTGTATGTGTGTTGTGGGGCAGCTTCACACAACACTCATCTATAACACCTTCCAACACACACACACACGAAAAAAATATCTATCCTGCACCTGCGTAGATGGAGAAGAAGATGATGGCGAACAGGAGAGAGGTGTGGTGATGATGACGTACATCGTCAAGAGCAACAACAACAACATCTCGACGCCATCATCCACCATCATCATCACTACCACGAGTGAAGACGATGTTGCACATGACGCGTGTGGAGATGGGTGAGTACCACAACACAATCTTTTTTTTGTATTGCTCGGATCCTTAATCACATCATCCAGGCGGAGATGTGTGATGGCGGTGTGGAGGTGCGCATGACCGAGCCAACGCGACGTACACCCACACACATCAAGCATCATCCGCCGTGCCACAAAAAAAACGACAAGAGATGAAAAAAAGCTATGCCCTCGTATGTGTGCTACGAGAGGAGCTATCGTACATGTGGAGGAACTCCCCTAAAGATGAGAGTGTGGCGCCACTTGCTGAGGACGCCGACAAGAAACACAAACACACAACAACAACATCGTGATGCTCATCATGATCCTTCTCCTCCAACTTTGTAATTGTGTTGTTGCGGCGCCATCACGAGCCTGGACCTCCATCCAGCTCGTAGGGCGCCCAAGCAACAACAACAACGAAGCAGCATCCGCGGTGAAGGAACTGAATGAGCCAATGCGCACGTACATAAATGCGTGTGTGTGTTGTGTGTGTGTTGGGGGTAGCGGATGCTGAGGGAGGTGCGATCTAAGGTGTGCTCCACGCACCACGAGAGGTGTTCTGCCTCGGCAGCAGCACCATCACGGAGGATCCTCTCCAACCTCCTCCTCCTCCTCGTGCCACAATCATCCATAAATGATGCATCATGATGATGGAGAGAGCGAGAGACAGAACTACGCCGTAGAGGTGCAATGATGGAGCACGTACACCAAACAAATCTCATCTCTTCATCTTCCACGCACATCCTCTATAGAGGGATGCCACCATGAAGATGATAATGATGATGATAATGATCATGCATGGTGCGGCATGAGCTTGGCTCAGGATGATACTGTTACAAGCCGTCCAGATGCTTCATCATGTATTGCTGATGATCCTCAATCTGGTTCATGAGATCATGCTCGTACTCATCACGACGCTGCGCATCTCGCAGACGCTCCTCCTGCAGCATCAGCTGGTATGACTGCGCAGCCTGCTCATTGCGTTGACGTGCAACGTGCTTGGGCTCCTCGTAGTTGTGCTTGCGGCGGAACTCCGCATCGCGACGTTGGCAGTCTTCAAACTCCTTGCGGAAGCGCTCCTTCTTGGCCTCCATCGCCTCCTGCTCCTCCTTCGCGAGACGGCGGTTGCGCTCCATCAACGCCTCCAGCTCCGCCGTGTTCTTACTCTCCGACTCCGCCTTGCGCTTCATCGCATCCTTGTGGTTCTGCTCATTGGTGAGCTGGAGCATCTTCTGCGCGGCCTTGCGCTGATAGTCCTCCATCTCCGCCCGGTGCTTGGCGTTTTCATTGGCCTTGCGCATCATGGCCATATCCTGCTCCTCACGCTCGCGTTCGTGCGTGCGCTTCTTCTCTAGCTCGCGGAGGTTGGATTCACGCATACGGTTCATGTACGCCTTGTTCTCTTCACGCAGGCGGAACTCCTCCTGCGCCGCCTTGCGGTCTTGCTCCTCGTTGAGCTCACGCAACGCCGTCATTTGCTGTTCCTCATCATTGCGCTGCTTCTCCAAGGTGGCCTTGCGTGCGGCGAGCTGCTCCTTCATATCAGCCTTGTATAAGCGGTTGTATTCCGCCTTTTGCTGCTTCTCCGCATCCTGCTGCGCCTTCCAGCTGTTCTCCACGCGTTGGTGCTCCGTGTCTTTGCGGCGTTGAGAGCGGGGCTCACCACCGGGGAGATTGCGCTCAGGCTTGTGCCCCGCCGCATTGTTCCAGCTCTCGCGCAGCTCCTGCTTCTCCGCGGCACGCTTCTCTGCTAGTCGGAGCTCCTCCTGCTCAAGGGCGGCACGGGTCGGCTCAAACTGACTCACACGTGCGCGGTTTCGCTCAACGAGGAAGTTGCGGCGTGTCATGCCACGCTCACCGCGCTCAATGGGGGGAAGAGGCATCTCAGTGTGTTTGTGTGTTTGTGTTGAGTTGTGTTGTGTCAAGGACCAGACAAGGATGATGAATGACGGTGTGTGTGTGTATGTGTGTGTGTACCCGCAGTGAATACACAGGAGTTATGGGCAGCAAATGCTCCAACTACACAAAACATACATGAAAAAGAAGAAGAAGAAGATGTAGAGATAGGAGGTGGGGGTGGCATGACGATGTGTGCGTATGGTGCATCATTCCATGCCACACACTTCATTGTTGTTGTGTAGAGGAGCATAGGCGCCCCGCTCCGCGAAAAATTGGTTGTGCTGGATATCAGCCTTCAGGAGGAGGTGATGATGATGATGAGCGAGCGATGTTGTTGCTGATGATGCCGTGTGTAAGGGGGAGCTCTACGTGTGCTCATGTCCGCTGAATTTCCGGAGAGCATGTGGAGGCCGCGCCAGCACCATCCGTGGCCATGAAAAAAAAAAAGAAGTGTGTTGTGTGTATGCGTTCTTCGGGGCATAATCACTACACACGTGTGTGGCACACATACACACGCACACTGACTGAAAAAAACAAACGCCCTCTCGCGCACGTTGATGAGAGATGGAGGACCCTGCGTTTGCGTTGTTGCGTAGATGCATGTGCGCATGCTTTGTGAATGTGTTGGCGCAGAGACACAGACACAAACATTTTTTTTTTCTTTTTGCGCACAGCAGCGGTGGCGCATGAAGCACCATCGCCAAGAGAATGAAGTGGAAAGAATCCTTTTGCTGCAGAATAAAGCACCGTACGTGAAGCATTTTGCTCCATCACATGGGGAGATGTATGAGTACGCACACAGACACATATGGATGCACGTAGAAAACACACACGCGTACGCACATACACGTGCGTGGGGCGCTCACCTCCTTCTCTCTCCCCCCCCTTACACAGATTGCGGAAGGAAGTTGGAGGCGAGCCCAACCACGACGTTGGCCATCGCATCGGAGCTATTGAGGGGTGGGATCACCACCATCTTGCGCCAACCATCGTGGCGTGCGCGTGCCACAACACGTTCCTGAATGGCACGCATCATGGCCACATCCTCCACTATCATCCCCGGGCAAAAAATGTGGCAGGTTGGGTTCCCCTCATTCATGGAGCGTGCGATGGAGTGGTGTGGTGCGCGATGAATGACCTCCTCCGTGCGTGGGGCGACACACACTTCGGCTGAACCGAGCGCGAGGAAGGAGATGGTGATGCGGTGCTCCGGAAAGGCGTTGAGATAGAGCCCACGAGGGCTGGCAACGCTGTAGGAGCTCTCACTACACGTCTCCGATGCCGCGCGTGAGTTGTTTCCGCTGCTGTTGTTGTTGGTGGTGCCACGACCATGCACCGGACGGGTGAGATAGTGCTTGAGGGCGAGGAAGGTGCGTTGGCACTCAACCTGATAGCAATCTCCCGACGTGATGAAGCGTTCTGGCGTGCCGTGAAAAATGAGATGAAGCCAGTCGGGCACCCCGTGGAGCTGAAAGTGTGCGCGAATGTGGCTCACGCTGGACTTAATGTAGTTGGTATCTTCACAGAAGCTGCGCAGGTAGTGGAGGTGTGGCACGGTGCGATGGCGGCTGAAGTAGGCGGATCTCATCACGGCATCAAGGGCAACGGCAGAGGTGGTGGAGCTGTACTGCGGATAGAGAGGGAGGACGATGAGATGTTCCTCCATCACTTGCGCATCCTCACCCTGGCCATCACGCACACCGGCGTAGTTGCCGAGGAAGTGCAGGCGCTCCAGCGCACGCCCCACACCATCACCGCCGGCATACAAGAAGGCGCACTCAACTTGCACAGAAATGATGTCATCACCGCCGTTGTTGAGGCGATCACGAAACATCTCCTCCACGCGACGTGCGAGAAGCGAGGTGTGAATGGCGGTGGAGCTGCTGCCCAAGGTGCTCCGCTCCATCAAGGCAGTGCTGCTGCTGCTGTTGTTGTTGTTGGCACATGCGTCGGCTGGGTTGAAGCCGCTGCCGTTTACGCGCATCATCATCATGCCATCCGCGGTGTTGGTGGCGCTGAAGGAGGACGTCGTGCGCATCCACGATGATTTCAACGCCCGCCGCATCCGCCGCATACGAAATGGCACAATGAGTGAGAAGAGGATGGGCAGCCACAACCATCGTGGTGATATGTCAATGACACGCGGGTTGCTAAATTGCAACCACAGAAAGCGCCAGACGGAGATGAAGGCCAAATCGGCGGGGGAGCCGGCGTGAAGAAGAAGAATGGCAACACGATGGCGCCGGTTGCGTGATGCCTCGAGAAGAGTGGAGCCACTGCGCATGTGGCACACTCACTCACTCACTCGCCCACTCACGTACTCAGAAGATGCTTAAACACAACACCAATAACAACCGGCACAACGTGTTGGTGAAAACAACACCAATCTCCGCTACAAGACAATAGTCCTACGAAGCAAGGCTTCCTTATAAACGCTGTGTGTGTGTGTTTTGGTGTGAGATGGATGATAATGCTGATGATGTTCGTGCGTGAATAGCCTACGAAGACATAAATGTATGGAATTCACCGTGGGGGACGGGGGGCTTGAGGGTATGCGTGCGTATTGATGATGAAGATATTGTGTTGTGTGTGTGTGGTTGGTTTGCTATGAAGGAAGGACGATAGAGAGGTGTGGTAGGGGGGGTGCTTGATGGATGATGTCCTAGCAAGCAAAAGAGCAGAAGTGAGGCCGATGTATGTGTGTATGTGCTGGCACCTGTGGTGTGCTGATGGACCCACAGTGAGGTGCGTGCTGCCCTAGGAGATGGAGATGAGGATGGAGCACCAACAGGCTTCATGATGAAGAAGACGAAAAGGAGGAACGCACATAATCCAAACAAAGAATCATCATCACACACACACAACATGATCATGCCAAATATATCTAACAAATAAATCTGTGTTAGTGGCGGTAGAGGCTGCACACATGCGCTCACCGTGGATGCTTATACGTCATGGCCCAGAGACCCACGAAAACATTCATCTCATCCCTACGCCAGAATCTTCTCAATGTTGTAGTATGGCGCGGCTGTGGCTGGCGGAAAGACGCCCTTCTCCGTGATGATCCCACCCGTGATCAACGCACCCGGAGTAACATCAAAAACGGGGTTCCAAATCGTCAAGGTGGGGCCGTCGAGCACAACGCGCTGCTTCGTGGCCATGTTGGTCGTTATCTCCGTCGTCTCACGCTCCTCCACAACCACCTCCGCCCCGCTCGCGGTGTGCGGATCGAGCGTTGATGATGGCGCGGCAACGAAGAAGGGCACCCCGTGGTGCTTCGCCGCCACCGCGAGGTTGTAGGTGCCAATCTTGTTGGCGGTATCACCATTGTGGCAGACGCGGTCAGCACCGACAATCACCGCATCAATGTGCGTGCGAGACATGAGGGAGGAGGCCGCTCCATCACAAATCAAGGTGCATGGCATCTGCTCCTGCACGCACTCGTAGACGGTGAGGCGGGCGCCTTGGTTCCACGGCCGTGTTTCACAGGCAAAGACCTGCGCGAGATGGCCATCGTAGAAGAGCTGCCGCACCACACCGAGCGCGGTGCCGTAGCGAGAGGTGGCCAAGGCTCCCGTGTTGCAGATGGTGAGGATATTCACCTTTGGTGCGGAGCATCCTGCCATGATGTACGCCGCGCCATGTTTCATGATGCCCTCGTTGAAGGCCACATCCTCGGCAAAGACGGCCTCGGCAAGTCGGGTGAAGAGATCCACGACGTCTGCGGCGCTGGCGCACGTCGCGCTGCCCTGCGTGAGATCCCGCTGCATCTGACGTAGGCAGTTGGAGAGATTCACCGCGGTGGGCCGGCTCGTGATGACGTAGTCGCAGCTCGTGAGGATAAATGTTGTGGCAGCCTTGGCATCGGCAAAGGCACCATCGCGGAGCTGTTCTTTGGCGGCCACGGCGATGCCGAGGGCGGCGCTCACGGCGATGGCAGGAGCACCACGCACGCGCATCTCCTTGATGGCTGTGAAGATGTCTTCCACGTTATGTACCTCATCAAAGATGGTCTCCATCGGCAGCTTCCGCTGGTCGAGAAGACGCAGGGTGGAGCCATCGTACTTGATGGATTCCAGCGTGGTGTTGTGTGGCCTGACAGACATGTTGATGATGATGATGATGATGTGAGGTGTGAGGTGCAACAATAAAAGATGTGGGCTAGGGTGAGGTGAGTAGGACGAGGGTAGGAAATGGGGCGTGGGTGGGAGGGAGATGGAGTGTTGCCGCACGGCAGAGCTCATCCAACACAATCCAACAGGTGCCTTGTGTTGTGTTGTTCTTTATTCGTCAGCAGAAGGACAACGAGAGATACGCACACACATGCTGTATACCTCTCGTAGTAGCTTCATCACCACTCACTCTCTCTCACACACAGAGAGAGACCAACCACACACCACCTCACTCACTTCTTGTTTCCACGCGTACCACCACCTTCCTCCTTTGCTGACGTGACGAGATCAAGCACCTGACGTGTTACATCCATAATGTGCTTGAAGCGGTCCGGCCCGAGAAGAATGCCACCAAACCACCGCGTCACGACCACCACAAATCCATCCACCTTCAAGTGATCCAACAAGAAGAGCATCTTCACTGCTGCACCCGTCTCGCCATCATCGTCGCTGTCCATGTGGCGTAGGCCACACGCATCCGTAAAGCGGTAGGCCCAGATGGTTGGGTGCGCCGCCGCGGCAATGTGCCGATCGGAGCGGAGGTGCTGCACGACCATCCTCACCTCCTCCACGCTCGAAACAGGTGCGATGTGCGCCAGAAAACGTGATTTGCGGTCGGAGATGATCTCACTCGTGCGGAGCTCCACCGAGCTCGCCAGCTGTTGGTGTTGTGCGTGCATCCTCTCTTCTTCCCACGCAATGTGTTGGTCCGCCGCCTGTGCCGCCTCCGCCGCCTTCTTCTCCTTCATTTCCTCCGCAAGGGCGATAGAGAGCTGCAGAAGCTCCACGAGCATCGGGGAGCCCACAATGATGTTGGCACGCATTCGTTGATGGAGCTCCGCAGAGAAGTCGCTCACGAGCTGCGCATTGGGTCCGGTGGTGATGAAGAGAGATGGGTAGCTCACGTCGGGATAGGACTGCGATGATACATCAATCTGCAGCACAAAACCAAACGGAAGTTGTGTAACAAGACCTCGTGCATCCTCCAGAGGAGTGCATTCGTCAGAGTACATCCCCAGCACCATCTCCAACTCATCCGCAACATCGAAGGACATCTCTCCGACTACTGTGCGTGTGTGAGTGTGAGAGAAGTTGTTAGAAGTTGGTGGCTAAGCTACGGATTCTGTGCTGCACATGCAGTGTGCGTGATGTGAAGGGGGGAGTGAGGAGAGGAGGCGAATACGGACCAAAAAAAAAACACACATACACACAACACAATGAGATGGCGCCACATGCATCATCAACAACAACAGGAATGACTTGGTGAAGTACAGTTATTCAGCTTCTGCATCCCACAAAACAACCGTACTACTGAATTTTTTGATGATGTGAAAAAGAGTCGATCCAACCACCACATTCACGTCCGTTGGCAGTGCTCCAGCCTCGCACGTAACAGACCATATAAGGAGCTTTTGTTGCTGAGCTGCAGGAGAGAAAAAGAGGGGCACACGTAGATTGTACGTGTGAGTGTGTGTGTGTGTGTGGGTGTGCGGGTGAGAGAGTAGGATGATCCATCCTGCTGCCAGGCTGATCCACGACTGCCGTGGTGTGCGTGAGCCACACACACACACACACACATCACCGACGGCATCATGAATGAAGATAATGAGAAACAAACCTTCATCACTTCTGCGTACCGCAGTCTTCAATGAGGTCGTCCATCTTGGCCTGCATCTCGAGCACCGCGGAGGAGAGGTGATTCAGCACCAGCGAGACCTCCTTCTGGAATTTATCGTTGCTCACCACGATTTGTTGCATCTGCATCTCCATCATCTCCTTGAGCTCCTGCTGCTGCACCATGACGCGATCCAGCTTGGCATTCCACTGGTGAAGCTCCTCCGTGGAGAGGGGCCCACTACCTTGGCGACGAACAGCACCAGAAGAGGGTGATGGTGATGATGATGGTGGTGGCATCGTTGTGCTTGTGGTTGTGGCTGGGACTGATGGGGCGGGGAAGAGTGGCTCCGGCACTGGCTGCTGATGATAGAGATGCCACGCCCGCTTCATGAAGTACTCCGCACGATTTGGCTGATGTGCGCATCGGCTGAGGAGGTTGCGTGTTGTGATACTCACGCGGTAAGTCCGCTGCACCTCCATGAGGTTGGGGTCGGAGAGGAAGTGGCGATTCGCCACCGGCACATCCCCCCGCAAGTCCTCCACGGGCTGATCTGACACCCCATGTGGGTGGTAGTAGTAGGCACTTCCCGAGAACACAAGAAGTGAGCCAGGCTCCATCACCACACGCTGCACCGGTTGTTGTTGGCCAATATCACCCTCGGCAAACTTGAAGGTATCGTTGTAGTGATTCATGGGCTCATCCATGTAGGGCTCACGGCGTGGGAAAAAATTCATGACGCTCGTGGAGGCCAGAGAGAGAACGGATACAACGGGGATGTAGATGGGGCCATCACAGTGTGGCCCGATGCCTTCGCCACACTGGTATTCGTGAATCCGCACGCTGTTGGGGAAGCTGCTCGGGGTGAAGATGCCGTCGTAGACGAGCATGTCGGTGCATGCCTGCACCCATGGAGGTAAGTTGGCGTCTGAGACGAAGCTCTTGTTGCAGGTGGGGCACATGCTGCAGCCCCACTCCTGCACCGTGCGCTTCTTGATGCTCGATTTGAGCTCTGCCGGGGTCGTACGCACCCGCTCCACGATCTGCGCGGATTCCTCTGGGGTGAGGTAGTTGGGGATGTAGTAGATGCCAGGGATGCTGCCCACGGCGTAGTCCTCCAGATTCAGGTGAAAGGGCCCCGATGGTGCATCAGTGCTGGATGGTGTGTTGGGGCTGGCAGAGGAGGCTGCAGCAGCAGCAGCAGCAGCAGCCTCTGCACGTCGCAGGTGTGATGTGAGCTGGAGTGGCTCAGGAAAGACTTGCTGAAAGACGGCCATGAGCTCCGGGTTGGGCTCCCACGGCGGCGGTGCCGACGAGGGCTCCCACGGGCTGAGCTTCGCCGCGTTGAAGGGCCCCTGTTTCTCCTCACCCACACTGCCACTCTCCTTCTCTTTGTTGTTGTTGTTGTTATCCGTCTTGTTTTTATCCAGCTTGCTCCACACACCAGACAAGGACTGCGTGCGGTAGTTGTTGGCCGGTGAATGAACGTGATTAACCATGCCAAAGACGCTGAAGCGGAGGCCGTAGGTGTCGGAGAGGGCGGCCGTCTGCGCGTATGTGTACGTCTCGAGCTCCATGGAGAAAGCGGTACCCACCTCCCCGGCCGTTGTGAGCTCCATCTTGCCAATACCGTGGCCCAGGCCGTTAGCGGGTCGGTAGAAGACGGTGCCATCCTCCTCCACAAACATCTCACCCTGGAGGTCTTCCGTCATAACGAGCCATGGACCGCGCAGATCGGCGATGCACGCGTTGATGGCTGGGGTGGAGGTGATGTCGGCGGTTAAGTCGGCCTTCACATCGGCCAAATCCGGAGAAAAGTGTGGGGTGGCGTGAGTGAAGCCCTTCATCTGCATCTCCGCGGAGAGGTTGCCACTGGGGGCACCTGCAGCTGCTGAGGTTGCTGTTGTGGTGGTGGCCACACCGCGAACAGGAATGCTCAATGAGGAATTCATGATCGCACCCAGCCAACGGGTCATGCACGACTGCAAACGAAGGCTTTTCATGTCGGCGTTGACGTTGTTGTGTGAGGGGGAAATATGCTCGCTCTGCAAAAAAATTAGTGTCGGTGATGATGATGAATATGATTATGTGTGTGTGTGTGTGTGATGGAGGTTCCCCAACAACGTTAAGCTGCCACACAATGATATAGTCGCTTGAAGGGAGAAATTAGAGAAGAAGATGAGCAAATGATGTTGTCGCAACAACTGTTGCAGTGACTCCATGACTACAGGCATGTGTGTATGTATGTACGCGTTGTAAGATCCATCCACGTGCTGCGGTACATCACCAACTCTATCCAAGAAACCAGATATCTCCACCATCATTCGAAGTAAGACACACACATACAAATCCACCAGTGTCGTAGTGGATGGTGATGGTCACAGCAAGGGGTAACAGAAGAAAGAAAAAGAAGTACTTCACCCGTAAATAGTACACAAGAAAGCATTGAAGTACGTCATGAAAATATACGAACTTGATTGTAGTGTGTGTGTGTGTGTGTGTGAAGGTGCAACCACCAGCCACAAGAGTGTGTGTGTGTGTGCTGTGGAGCTATTCTAAGATACAAGGAAAAAATATATACCGTGGACCCCACGACAACGTTGCGGAAGTTGTGCGTGCATCTAACGTGCGCAGGACACACCACAAGACTAATAATCAAGCAGCCACCAGCGCGTGTATGTGGCAAGGAGGAGGAGGAGGAAGTGAATGGCAGCCAAATGTACTCCTCACTTCGCGTGTGTGGAGCACACACACATTAGTACCGCAGCTGTGGGGTGGTGTCTAGCTGCTGCGTGTAGCTGTGGTTGTTCGTCACGGAGGAGATCTCCATGGAGGTGTTGGGGTACTTGGAGGACTGATCGTAACGACTCACAGGGGGTGGGGTGCCTTGGCCACCACGGCTTCTACTCACGTCTGCCCCAGCCGATGTGTTGTTGCGCATCCGCTGGGTCGATGTGTCTTGCGGATGCTCTTCCTGCTGCCCATTGTGCTTGCTACGTGGTGGGTAGCAGCTCGATGTGGGCATCTCCTCCGCCTGCCGCCGTTGCCGTCGGCCCTCGCTCTCCCGTGCCGCCGCCGCCCGCTCCGCCTCCTCGCGTTGTGCGTACTCCGTCAAGCGGCGCTCAAAGAGATCAAAATGAAGATCGCGCAAACGTGAAGTATCTTGCTTCTCCAGCGACTCACGCACCTGCTGCGTGGAGGGCATCACCTTGGGCAGTGGCGGGGCCAGACGCAGCCACGACGGGATAGGCTCCACCTCGGCATCTGCGGCATGCACCGACAGGGAGAGGTCCGCCACCACAAACCACCGCCCATTCTTTTGTTGCGGGGGCACGCGGTAGTAGGGCGCCTCGGCGGGTGGCGCACGGCCACTGGCGTCCGTGGCACACCCACTCACCACCGGCACCGTGATGAAGCCCTGCTGTTGTTGTTGCTGCTGTTGCACCTCTGGGGTGAGGAGTGCGCGTAGGGAGAGCGCGGCGCGGCCGAGCTCAATCGGCGGCTCGACGGGCTCCTTCTCTTCTTCAACGTACGGGGAGGCGTAGGGGCTGGGCTCCTTGGGCTTGCCACGTGCCTCCAACACAATGAGGAGAGGTGCGTCGCGGGTGGATTCACGCACGGATTCAGGGATATCCAGCCGCAAACACATGAATCCAAGAGGATTAAAGGGGTCGCGGTAGATGCCCTGCGAGCTGCTCTCACGTGGGGTGATGATGAAGGAGTGGTGCTCTGCGCTCGCCACGCAGGCATCTCCGAAGCGGGCAGTGATACGGAGGATGCGCTTCTCCGGCACAAAAGGCTCGGGGAGGGAATCCACGTCGAGCATGTGCAGGGCATGGACCTTCACGTAGGCGGTGGCGGCGATGGGTCGGCGCAGCATCACGTGCCGCATCGAGGCGTGTGCCGTGCGTGGATCCATGAATTGGGTCACGAAGGGGTGCACGTCCTGGAGCAGAGATGGGGTGTAGCTCCGCAGGAGTGAGGCCACGTTGCGTTGCGCCACATCCACCATGCGCAGAGACTCGGCAGAGGTGGGCACGTGCCGACGTCGGTGATCTACAATGGCCGTGCCGTTCTCCCGCTGCTCAAGGTAGGCCAAGGAGAGCCCAACGAAGCAGGTGATGCTTTCATTGCCTTCGTCAAAGAGTGGCACCCACACCTCGCAGAAGTTGGGGGCGTCGGAGAAGGAGGCAATGGCGGCACTGAGCGAGGCGGAGCCAACATGCACGTTGCGGGAGAGGGTGTAGGCCTGGCCCACCTTCACACGCAAGGCCAGGTGATGCACATCGAGGAGGTTAACGAGAATCACCTCATGGCGCTTGTCGCGGAGGTCCACCTCACCGGTGCCGTTGTCGGGCACCTCCAGCTTCTTGAGGCGGAAGAGCTGGTCCTCGCCGTGCTCCACCTTGATGTAGTAGCGCCCCTTTGGCAAACCACGTACACCGAGCAGGGCAAGGCTGAGCTGTGGTCGTGCCTGTGGGCGTGTGTAGAGCTTCGCCAGACGGTTCAGGTGCGGATCAGCCAGCTCGCGGTCGTTGGGCATCGTGCTCTGAATCACGGCGAGGCGATGGAGCTGCTCCGAGGCGAGGCGATAGAGGATGGTGGCGAGGCGCACACGAAGTGGGAGGGTGAGATCCCACCCCGGCCAGACGGAGGGCCGGAATCCGTGGCCTTCCGGGTGCAGATCCACTTCCATCGCCCCTTGCGCAAAGGCACCACGGCGTCCAGCGTGCATCACCAGCGGCAGACGCACCAGGGGCTGTGGCTCCCCCGTGGAGAGCACCGACAGGGGCACCGTCACTCGGCCCAGCTCACGGTCCACGGTACCACCAGCCCCCGCACCTTCCTCAAAGAGAGTGAGGGTGATGACATCATCACTCGCCACCACGTAGGAGAGCTGAAAACTCTGGTCCAGCGGGTAGGAGGCCTTATCTTCCTTCGTCTTGGCGAGAGGGTCGGGCACCCGACCTTCCTCACGCTCCTTCCGCTCATGCTCCGCCTCATTCACAACAGTTGTGGCCGCCCCACGACTGTAGAAGAGGCCGGTGCTGATGGCCACATAGAGCCGTCGTGAGGTGCCACGGCCATCTCCGTGTTCTTCTCCATCCTCACTGGAGAGGCTGTTGGCGCGACCACTGCCGTTGTAGGGGTAGCGTTGTTCGCCTTCCTTGGCTTGTTCGGCCTCGATGCGATTGGCCTCGGTGACAGACTCACGCGTGAAGGCCAGACGCCGCTGCTCCTTGGGCTCCTTCACAATGGCACTGTCGGTGGACCGGCAAATGGGGTACCAACGACGGCACCGCACCGTCACTGCCGCAAAGGGTGGCTGCTCTCCAAAGGCAGAGAGCTCACGCAGGAAGTGGTTGTAGTCGGAGATGGCGGCATCATCCAAGAGCGGATCGAGCTCGTGGAGCTTGTCACGACGGTACCGCCACAAGAACAACAACAAGGAGTTGCGGATCTGTCCCCGACGGTGCTGCTCCGCCTCCTTGGGCTTCGTTCGGTCCGCCCGACGTGATTCAGGCGTGAGAAGCAAACACAGGTCGAGCTCCACGATGCCACACACCGTGGCACGGTCGGTGCCAAAGTCCTGCACCAAGGTGCACTCCATCTTGCCCGTAGGCTCTCCGGGAAGAAGATGGCGCAACGAGACTAAACACATGCCAAGAAGGGGTTCCTTCCGACTGGCACCGACATGCACTCGCACCTCTACACACTTCTCCATCCGAGCCTCGGGCGTCCATGGCAGCTCAATCGGCTGATCACCAAAGCACTTGGCAGCACCTCGGAAGTAGGTGAGATTATCAATGCCACCACCGTCCAACCCGTCCACCACCTTCGTCGCTGGCACATCTTCTGGGTAGGGGCGGTCAGCGAGGGTGAGGAAGAGGGAGCAGCTCGTGAGCTCGGAGGAGCGGGGCGCGCCGTCCGGGTTCACCAGGTCGCGCACCTGAATCGGCCGCACAATCACCACGTTGCCACGTTTGCTCTGCCGACTTCGAGTTGTATAGACGACGGGGGCGGATTCCTCGCGGTACTCACGTGGCTCTGCCGCGCGCTGTGAAGGGTCCTCCTCGGGTTGTTGTCGGCCACGTGTTTTCCGTTCTTGTTCTTGTTGTTGCTGCTTTGGATGTGCTTGTTCTGGTGTGGCGTTGCCATGGTTGTTGGTGCGTTGCCGACGATAGGCGTAGCTCTCCCGTCCATGACCTTCCTCGTTGGGCATCACCACCCCATGCTTCTCCAACACCTCTCCCGACTCATCCAGTGGGGAGCCTCTACAGTGGCCCATGAATACCTCCAGCCGATGCAAATCACAGGGCTGCCTACTCAATAGATGGTAGTGCAGCCGTTGATTAAGCTGCGCCTCCTCCTCCACCGTCAGGACGGCCTTGGTACGGCGAAGGTCCTCGCTCGCATCCTCGCAAATCGTGAGCTGCACCACACCACGTTCCTTGGCCCGCTCAGTCCCACTCTGGCTTACAACGGGGGCAGTGAAGAGCTGCGTGCCCTTGCGGCGGTTTCCGACGTACAAAACCGCCACACCAATCCGGATAGACTTTTCAGGTGAGCGCACCGCTGCCGTCACCGTCAGCGTGATTTCCTCCCCATGCGCGGTGTTGGGGCAGCGAAACACCTCATCGGAGAAGTACATGGTGGAGCGGTAGGGCTGCAGGCGTGTCTTGTGGCGGAAGCCGTTGCTGGACTCGAAGTACAGCGTGAAGTTTGGCACCGTTTCCTTGAGGAGGTCGTCGTCCTTCCAGTCGCGGTAAGGGCGTGCGGGGAGGTGCGTGCAGCTCAGGAGGGTTATGCGGAGCAGGCTCGACGGGCGTGCGCGTGTGCTCGGCTTGGCGGGGGCGGGCTGGCGTGGTGCGGGGGCTGGTCGCGCCGCCGACGGTGAGTTGGCCGACGCCTCCCCACGTGAGCGATTTTGGCGGAATTCGTCGTCCTCCTCGCATGCACGTATCTCCGACACACTACCGAGATCACTTGGGGTGAGTTGGCGATTGCCACGTTTTTGTTGCTGATGTTGTTGTTGTTGCTGCCGTTGGGGGGCATCATCATCAGGGCCACGACGCTCACGGTAGCCGCTGGCCACGGACTCCTCCGGTGTATATCGCCGCGATCGATCCTGCGGCTGACGTCTGCTGCTCGCCGATGGGCGGCTGGACCTCGACGCCGGTTGTTGCCGTGAGGAGGTGGAGGCCCCATGACTACGGCTGACCTCCTCGTCGGAGTAGGTGCGTCGGATGGGATATCCGTCGTCGGAGTAGCTATAATCATTGCGATAGCTCGGCTCATCCTTCACAGGATGGCGGTTGCGATCGCGTGGCGTCGGGCGGCGGTCGGAGCGCGACCTGGTCTGGTACCGTGAGGAGGCCCCACGACTTTCACTGTCTCGTGAATATCGGCTGCTGTTGGAGTAGCTGTGGCGCCGGCGTTCTGGTGTGCGGCGACGATCATCTTCATAATCATCGCGGTAGCGTTGTGGTTTACCACGCGAGCGCCGTGATGATGCCCCACCACTACGGCTATCATTGTGGTTGGAGTAGCTTCGGTCGTTGCGGTTTGCCCGTTCTGGTGTACGTGGTCGAGAGCGTTGTTGTGCTGCGTGTCTGCCACGGTCAGACCTCTGCCGCCGTGAGGATGCGCCTTGATCACTCGGGTTGGAGTAGCTCCGCCGTGGTGGGTAGTCGTCTGAGTAGCTGCGGTCGTTGCGGTACGTTTGATCTGGATCGGCGGTGGCGGCACGTTGGGCGCCTCCTTGGGCATATCGACGTGGCGGAGTCTTGGGGCTGCGCTTGCGCGGTGGTGGCCTGCGCTGAGGTGGCTCATGCGTGGCACTACGGGTGAGAGCTCGATCGCGTGGGGCGGCTGCGGGTGGTGGTGGTGGCGGTGCCTGTGGTTGGCCATCACGACGCTGCACATCGCGTTGATTCCACGCGTCTTGACGCACCGGCCGGGCCATGGGTGGCGGTGGCGGATTGCGCTTCGTTTGATTGTTGTACCCGCGTGCAGAAGATGCCGATGTGGTTGGTGAGGAGATGGGGGAGGAGTAGGAGCGACGACGATTGCCAGAAGGTGGAGGTGCGGTGTGTTGGCGCCGCCAATTGTCGGTGCTCCGCGCACCACCCGAGCGGGCCTTTTCTTCATCACCATCTCCATCTTGGCCCGCTCCTTGGAGGTGGGCTAGGCTGGTGTCTGGGCAGCCCTCCTGCCGCACGTAGGGCTCCTCCGCCTGCTGAATGTGGCGGTAGTAGGTGTTTCCTTGGTAGTTGGCCTGATTGGCACATGCACCAGATTGGTACTCTAAATCACTGCTGTGATTGTTGTTGTGTGGCATTGGCCAGAACTACTGAATGATGATGACGATGACGACGAACGTCGTGGACTGTTTCTTGTGCTGCCTGAAATGCGTGGTAGCACTCTACTCACTGACAGGTTCTGCTCGCTCAATTGTGTTCGTTCGTTAACTAACAAAAGAAAGCACGAGTAGAGCACGGTTAATGGGTGAAGCTGTAATAATCAAAGAAAGACAACGAAAAATGTACGTGGAGGTGTTGATGAATGTGCGTGTGTGTGGTTGGAAGAGAAGATGCCAGGTATCTTCTTCTTGACCTCGTCCTCACCAACCCACACGTCTATGTCGGTGTTTTCCACGCACACACTAATCTAGGCTAAATTGAAGAAGAAGCAGAAACGGTAGGTAAGAATGTATTTTTGTGCGTCACAACAACATTCAAGTTGAGCTTTGTGCAGTCGTTCTAACGCAGGTGTGTTGTCTGCTGGCTCCATGAGCCGACGACAAACAACAAGGTTCGTCATGCAGTATTGATGTTCTTAAGCGTTGAGGGAAGGGGTGTTGTTGTTGTTGTTGTGTGTGGTTAGTGTGATGAACCCCCACCAGCACCTCCGCCGTAGATGCGTGAGAAGTTGGTGTAGGAGCGGCCAATCTTTCCTGCGCCGCGAGTTGGCTTTGCTGGGGTGGATGACTGCGGCTTCTGTTCTTGTTTGATCAGGTTGTAGTACTCACCCTTCTCCTCCAACGTCATGTTGGCCACGTAGCGTGGCTGCTCAAACCGTGGCATTGTGGCTTCCCACTCCGTCTTTCGTCGATCTTCTCCGCGACGATGAGAGGTTGGCCGATCGCGAAATTTGCGTCGGGCAGATGAGTTTGATGAGGATGCTTCCGAAGAGATGGATGGAGATGAGACGCTGTCATAGGGTGAGCGCCGAAGCACGCGTTCATGCATGCTCACCGAAGACGAAGACGATGATGCAGCAGCACTACCACTACCACTACCTGCACATGATGATGATGATGCTGTGGCTGTCGTCTGCCTCTTCTCCGACCTCAGGACGTACTGCACACGTAGCTTAAACTGAGGGTTGTGCAGACGCTTCTCAATGAAGGTGTTGGGCTTGCCAAGGGTTCTCCCCACCTGTGCCACCGTGGCGCCTCCCCGAATCATCTTGTAGATGGTGAGATCATCCTCAAAGCTGAAGAACTTGCTGTGGCTAAAAGGATGATGGGCGGGGTTTCGGAGCTGCTCTGCGGATATGCCATCGGTGGCGTTCATGAAGTGCTGCCACTCCAGTGAGCCCCCCTTCAAGGTCCATGAGCTTTGATCATCTCCACTCGCAAAATCGTCGGGAAGACGGCGTCGACGGCGGAGTCCTGCCTTTTTGGTGAAGGTGGAGCGCACAGACTGAGATGGGTCGGTGGTGTGTGTGGATGATGAATCTGCTGCCTGTGTTGGCGGTGCTTGCAAGATGCCTGAACCTTGGATGAGCTCATAGGCGGTGTTAATCACCGTCATGCGCTGATCATCACCGGAGCTCAAATCAGGATGATGAAGACGTGCAAGTTCGCGGTACTGACGTCGAACCTGCTCCATCGATGGACGTGCTGAAGAAGATGCATTTGGCCGGTATGTGAGGCCCATCACCTCGAAGGCAGCGACTAAATCCGCTGTCGTGGCCTTGGCCAACCACCGCCTCCCTAGAGAGAGCATGTGCGCCTCCTCCAACTCCTGTGTTGGCAATGTACACTGTGTTGTGAAGGAAGAAAGATGAAAAAAAAAGAGAGAGAAGTTTTTTTTTTACACAGCAGTGGAGATACATCAGGATCATCGCATGTTATCTTAAGACGATCACTCACATCTCACAGAGTGTGTCTGCGCCACAAAGATATCTTTTTTTTTGAGAGGGGAGGCATAAGCGCAAACTGCTGCCAGTTTCTTTCTCTACGACGACGTGCTGTATCGGTGCGCAAGGCACCATCTCCCGTATTTTTTTTTGATGTTCAGATGTTTTTCATATGCCCATGTAGCTCCGGTGCAATCGATAATAATGGGAGATGTGGATGGACGCACATATAGACATACAACGAGCGAAGTACAACAAAAAAACAAGAAGAACAACAACAACTGTACTAGTCCAAGAATGGGAGGGGGGGGGGAGGGGTGAATTCAGAAGATGACTCAACATTCGTCAACAGAACCCCATCACTACATATCCTATCCAGCTGCAACTCCAAACAACAAAGAGTAAGAGTAGCTGCAGTACATGAAGAGAGGTGGGTGATGGCCCAAAGATGCCGACTCAGCGCACACACATAACAAGAAGCTGGTGAGATGGAAGGATAGAGGAGAATCTTGCGCTACTGCTCACGATCATCACTGTGTTGGCGAGATCATTCACACACAGTATTGATACATTCCCTCCACCGTTTTCACATCACCACACTCCAGCGGTGGCTTGATACATGTGGCATCTCCTCCTCTACCATGAAGACGAGTAGGAAGGTGATGACCCTCCCCAAGCTGCTCAGAACACGTTTCTGTGTGTGTCTGAACGTAGGTAAAATCGTAATACACAAGCGGCAGACCAACTCACCAGGTGACTGTAGGACTCTTCATGCAGGTGCTGCGTTCAGAACAACAACAAAAAATACTGTATCGTGACAGCACATTCGAAGACGTGGAGATGGGAGATCCACTGCGCCCAAACAGCATAAAGAAAAAAAAGGGAGAAGGAACCAACGGAGTACGCCAGGAAGAAGCTGGAGAAGGTGGAGGGGGAGAGAGAGACATCACAAGATTGAGGAAACATGGCTTTCCTCTTCTTGTTGGTCGTACTCGTGTGATGCAAGGAGGGCAGAATCTTTCCCCAAAGAACAACAAGAACCACAAACACTTAACACACAGACACACACAAACACACCTTGGTTGTGCTTGCGTTGTAGTATTGGGCTTGTGTACAGGAAGAGGTACGACAGTAGAAAATTTATGAATGAGAAGTACAGCTCCATTTCCGTGTTTGGGGGGAAATAATATGTATGTCGGCCCTCCTTCCATCTCGAGCACGTAGAAACATGAATGCTCTTTGTTGTTGTTCCTTAGAACGATGATCGCTAAAGCAAAAAAAAGGCGGCGCCCTTGATGTTTTCTTTTTCATCATTGCCCACAGCAGCAACACTTCTCAGCACACACATTTTGGTGCATCCACTCCTGTGCTCTCAATGGAGTACCGGACTGAGAGTGCGGCGGCGGGGCTGAACGGATGGGGTTGGCAACAACAAGCGACAGTGTTGGCGCTGCTTTATTGTGGCAGCCGAGACTTGCTGAGCTGCCTTACCCACATCACTCACCCACTTTGACAAGATCAGCCACCCAGACACACACACACACGCGCGCACACACACAATGACAGTTAGGCTTACGGAAAGAGAGGCGGTGTGGTGGTGTAGTGGCATCACGACGTGTAGTTGGTACATGTCTATGCTCCAGACAACGTCTAGTTATTATCCATGAACACAAAACAAACAAGAAGAACGTCGTCGTGCCATCTCCTCTGGAGTGTGGGGAGTTGGGCATAGAAGACGGGGGGTGCGGATGGTGGTGTGGGTTAGGGGGGGGGAAGACGGAAGTAGATGATGATTGTATGCCTGTGCGTGCGCGTTTCGCATCTCGTTTCCATTCCCTCAAAATGATTTGCGTGCATCGTTCAGAGTTCATTTGGTTGACCTATTTTTTTCTTCTTCTCTTGGATCGTGTGCAGATGGCTACTTCATCGATTCATCACGGATTGGTACGGCAGAAGATGAGGTGCCCGTCGGACCCCTTCACGTCGGGTGAGGGGGGTGAAGGAGGGGGTAGGCCAAATCTACTCGCACCAAGGCACACACACATGTAGTGAGGTATGCGATGGAAGCCAATCCTTCACGCATCATTCAACGCAAAAAGAAAAAAAAACCATCAACGGAAACGAGAACAGTGGAACGAGAGCAGTCGTCTCCGGTTCACTAAGGAAGGATAAAAAGAACAAAACAGCGGAAGAAACAACAGCGACTCTGTTGGGGGAGTACAACAGCCACAAGGGGAGAGAGAGAGTGAGTGAGATTGTGATTGGGTGGCATTGACTTCAATTTCCCACTTGCCACAGGGCCCACATCAATCTATCTTCTCTTCTTCTTGCTAGGCAAGTTGTTCTTCCTCGTCAGCGTATTTTTCATTTTTTCTTCCTTTTTGGGGGTGGTGCTGCCGTGACGTTCTCCCGTTCCTGGCAACATGGCAATGAGCAGACATATAGCTCTCTCTCTCTCTCTCTCTCTGTCTCAAACACATACATGTCGTAATCATTGACGCATGTGCGATTGCTCAAGGACGGTGAGTGGGAGGACGTACGAGGAGTGGCTGCACACACCCATTCCTTAAAGTACATGAGTTGTAGAAGCAAATGAAGCAACACACGACGAGGGGGAGGCTGCGTAGAGCCCGGGAAAGACTCTAGCAGGGTGCAACCAACCACAAACCTTCTTGGGCGTGTTGTGCAAGGTAAAGGGCACACTCCACGTGCGTGAAGATGGTCTGCCGCAACGAACAACACAACTCAAGTTTCACGGCAATTGCGGATTGGCAGCACCACCATCATCTAGATACGATGCGTTCCGGTTGCATGGTGTATTGCATCCCAGCTTCTGCTCTCGATCGATTGCCATCTTCAAGACCTCCTCCTCCCCCCCAATGACATACACATCTGGCGATGTATACGTACACACGTGGGGGTGTTTGTGAGGAGGTGGCGTACAGAACGAGGAGCGAGCAGCGAGGGATGTTAGACGTGGGTGGTATGCTTGATTAGGAGTGCACCCATGACAGCACGCGTATGGATATATGCACGTGGAAGTGGATTGACGAACATCTCTCTCACACCAACACGCACACATCATAGACACACACCACTGGGCGAGATCTCCATCATCAGAGGTGACAAGCGCTATTTGTACCCATACGCTCATCATCACACGCACCCACGCCCGCAAGCGCGAAGGCAGCGAATACCGAATCGAACGAAAAAAAACACGAATAGAGAAGAACAACAAAAAAAGGCAGATATGTATATAAATCGTATTATTCTTGTACATTACAGAAAAAAAAAAGCAGAGCGGGAACCCAACAAAGAGGGAAGAAACATCATAAAAGTGGAGTCCTCTCTTGAGAAGTTGTTATCCAAACATCAGCAACAACGAAAGCATGAACAAAACAAACAGCGAACAGACGTGTGAGAGGGGGAGAGGGGCACTGACGGGGGCCAATGAGGGTTCCCCTCGCCCCCCTTCTCGTGTCGAGAATATTCGATACCGCACGCGTACCTTCTCCTGTACATGTGAGTCCATCGCTCCGTCTAAAGGGATGCTTGATGAACGACCATGTGTGTGCGATGTGCGGCAAACAGGGGTATTGCCCTTACTCGCATCATCATGCCACGCACATGCGCCGTTCGGCCTCCCCAGACGAGCAACAAACAAGCACAAAAAAAAGAGGGTGGAAGGAGAATGACAGAGGAGTGTCTGCCATCTGCCACAAAACAAAAAAAAACGTAGATAGCCCAACCATCAATCAAAACTGAATGGCGTATCGTACATGCGCACATACACACACACACACACACTGTGGCACATGCAGTTCCGCCGATTGCTGCAGGGAAAGGGGGGGGAGAGAGAAAGTGTGCTCCACATGTAGAGAGGAGTGCGTTCACTTGCTCCCCAACCAACTTCCGCAAACAACACAAATAAAAAAAAAATGATGTTTGCTTTCATCATCATCGTCATGTGCTTGTGTTTTTGCATTCTTAAGCCTTGTTGATCGTCATACATCGATAATCACGTACAGTACATGAGAGGTACACCAGTGCAACAATCTTCTAACGTGGGTGGAGAGGCATCATGCGTCGCCGCTGCCTGTGGCAGCTCTCGGGTGGGGTGGGGGGAGGATGGGAGAAAGAGATGATGTGTATAGTTGTACGCATTGAATCAAGCATGGGTACCAACACATCATCCCAGCGACGACAGCCAAACATATAAGAACAGTGATGGAAAGACGATGTTCTCCACCACGTCCGTTGCTGGCAGCGTTCTCTCCCTTCATTGGGGTCGGCATACACACACACGCACATGGAAGAAAGGATGTTGTTTCGTAGATACAGGAGGGGGGGGGTGAGTGGAGTGTAGCCACGTCATGTACAGTAACAGCGACATCAAACAGAATACAAACATAAACGATCATTGCGGGAGGGGGGGGTCTACACAGCTGTTGTTCTTTTTCTTCGTGCCCTGCTCTGCTCGAATATACATGGCGCAGGTTGGGTGAAGAAAAAAAATATGCTGGTGCTGGGAGACGTTGTGTGAATGACGGGGGATAAACCACGTCTCAGACACAACGAACGACGGCGGCACCAACACAGAAACAAGCGAGCAAACAACAACAACAACGTGCGGCAATCAGAGTGAATCCAAAAAGGGCGAGCGTTTTTTTTTGTTTTTTTTTTGTGTTTCTTCCGCGCCCGACGGCATCGAAGTGGAAGCGTAGCAAAAAAAAACAACAACCATGAAAATAGAAAACAGAAGCAGAAGATATATCCAACGTTCATTTTTGTTTTTCATAATCAATGGTTGGGCGTCTGCGCGTGTGGGGGGTGGGGAGAATGGCAACGGGAGGATGCAAAAGAAAGAAGTACACGCACTAATCCATCCCAACAAAAAGATAATCCAGAACTGCTGATCTGCTACTTTACATGGAAGAAACAGTACATAGTCGGAGCTCGTTCATACAATGGTACTGAAAGGAGAGTGAGTGAGTGAGTGCTATTCACACCCAAACACTTGAATTCCTTCCAGTTCATGCATGCCGTTCCTTTTTTTCATTCCCAATTCCCTTGCCCACAAACAGATTTTTCTCTTTTTTTTTGTTTTTTTTTTGGTGGCTTCCTGTGTAGTGGGGAGGAGATGATGTGGGGGTAGAGAGACGTATAGAGTGCGTGTGAGGGAGAGGCGTCCATGCCCCCCTCCCTCTCACACACTCGACTCGATCCACTCCTCGTCATTGCAAATCATCATCTCCTTCTATTTGTTTTACCATCTCTAGGTTGAAGGCAAGGTGTGTGATACGCACGGAAGTCATCAGCACGAAACACACATGCAACACACACGAAAAAAAAAACATCATCCAACATCGAACAAAAAAAAGAGCAAATGAGGTCGTTATTCTGTTCTAGTGCAGCGCGGGCCGCACTATCCACCCGGAAGCAGGTCTGTTTCTTGTGTTCCTGCGTGATGTGTGGTTGGGTGAGTGGGAGGCATGCGTTCTGGAGGGGGAGCCGTAAGACAATCACGGGTGAAGAGATGAATGGAAGGGGTTATGGCGGTATGTGGTGCGTTCCTAAAGGAACACACCACATATACCACATCCAGGGACTGCGGGATTGCCATACAACAACACACAACACTTACCCCGGTGTGGCTCACCCACCTCACACGTACCCCAGCTCCTACTGTACTGAACGGTACTCTCTTCTTCACGCCAGCCCTTCTCACTCTCCACTGTTTTGTTTCTGTTGTTAGAGTTGGTTCTTATGTCGTTATACCAGAAACATGCCACCCACTCTCCCATTCACCACACCACATCAGGCTGCTAAGGTGGCGGACACCGCGCGTTAATCAAAGTAGACTCATGTTGGAGATGGAGATCTTGCCAGTGAACGACCACATCACGTGAGTGAGATTGAAACAAACACACAAGATGAGGGAGAAGAAGTGGGGGGGGGAGGTATGGGGTCCTGACGAGGTATATATCCAACCAAGCCACACAGAACTTCACACAAGATACGCACCTTCCCCCCGCCAATCTGCACTCATCGTCGGTGTATTCTTCCGCCCTCTTTCCTCTGGTCGGTTTTCATCATCGCGCACACACACTCACGTACTCCCCAAAGTGTATTCCAACCCAATTGGGGGAAGTCGTACGGTTTCAGAGACAAGAACAACAAAAAAGAAGAAACGAAAATAAAAAACGAACATAAAAAAAGAACTCAAAAAACACATCATCATACTAACATAATGTACGAACAGCAAACACCACCAACATCCATGCGTGAGCATGAACTGCACGTCTCCCCTTCATCTCTAGTGATGAGTGAAGCGGCAGTATCCTCTCATGGCATGGGGAGCTCTACACGTAGCTATTGAGTGAACTGCCCACAAGAAAGTAGGAAGCATACAAGGGAGCAAGGGGAGGCTGGACGTATCGCTCTCGCCGCACCTTCACTCACGCGTGCACTTCCTACTTTTCAGAATTTCAGGCGGGCGGTGTTCAACCCAATCATCCTGCTTTGTTGTGGCTTCTTCTCCCCATCACATCTACGCAGATGCTGGGAAGGTGAAGACGACCTCTGCTCCTTCCTGGCCGGCGAGCTCATCAGCCAGATGATCTACGAGGCTAATATCGCCATAGACGTGCACCAGGAAGGTGATGGCACTAAGGTCGAGCAGCCACTCCGCGTCGAGAAATGTAACTGGGGCACCAAGATCCATGGCGAGGGCCTGGGCGTTGGTGAGTGAGCGGATGTCGTGGCTGCGGAGATCCATCTTCGTTTCCTTGTCAAAATCCCTCGCGTGGCGCAGCAGACGTGGCAGCACCGCCATCTCCTCCGGGCTCAGGTAGTTGGGGTCGGTGTTCTCCTCGCTGTAGAAGGTCTCTGGCTTCTCCGTTGTGATGCCACTCACGATGCCCATGTGAAGGCTGTGGCTGCTGCCCGGGTACTCCACCACGACCATATCCCCAGCCTGCGTGCGGAATGGGGCGAGGAACCAGGCGGAGCCAAAGCGGAAGTTCACGGAGGCGTAGCGAAGGAGCGGGGCTGGGCCGGGGTTAACCACAAAAGGCGCCACACACACGGAGCCGGTGGCGATGGAGTCGGAGGAGGGGTCGCGTACCACGCTGGGGTGGCGGCTGAGGCTATCCTTCTTGGGCACGCTATCGTTCTCGCTCGTGCCACCTTCGCTGACGCCATCGTCGTTGGAGAGCTCGAGGGCTGCCTCCTTCGCCTTGGCGGCGGCCGCGACGGAGGCGGGTACGGGGAGGGCGAAACCGGCGGAGGAGATGATGGCCTCGCTGCCGAGTGGGGAGCCGGCGGTGCTGGTGACACCGTAGATGGATTGGCAGCTGCGCTCACTCAGCATGGAATCCTCCTTCGTGAGCAGGACACAGGCGTAGGGGTTGTGCCGGAAGTTGGCCTCTACAGCGGAGAGCTGTCGGGGCAGCACAGCTGCGGTGACGGTGGTGGCGGGCATATCTCCGGTGTGTGTACGTGTGTGTACGTAGATCGCGGGAGGATGAGGTGAGGAGCGAAGGGGGGAGGTGGGCCGTGCGTAGGGAGGGTCGAAGACGTACACGCGCAGAGGTAGCAGCTGAGGAGGAGGAGGAGGTGAGGATATAATATGGAGCTTCTAGTGTGGAGCAACGCCGAAGAAGAACAGGTCTCTCCGGTATAAAAATGCTCGGGGGTGAGTGGGTAGCGTCGTACTTGGATTTCCTTGAAGACGGTTGTTCTTGTACATGAACCAGGAGTAAGAAGAAAGAGAAGAAGAGTATGATGAAATGAATATGACCAATCTCGCAACAGGAGATGATAATGAGGGTGCCATGTCAGTGGCGGTCATTCTGCTCTTGTGATAACGGTTTGTGTGCTGTAGTAGTTGGTGTGAGGTAGCCTGTGAATGTTTCATTGATACGAGGCCGCGCTATCCCACAAGGAGGCGATGGAGCTACCAATCCATTCCTGATCCACGCCATACTTGCTGAAGTGGTGAAGGTATGCCCGTGCCGAGAGAAGCTCCTCTGCACGTTTGAGGGCATGCTCCAGCTCATGGCCAATCTGTGTTGATGCCCCGTAGAGATGTACTTCTTTGGGGTGCCGTGCGGTGGTGGCACCGACCTTTTCCTCCTCTTCAGCCCCACTCACCCACAACCCGGTGCAATTGGCGGCTGTGGTGCTTCCTTGGTTCAGCAGGCGTTGAAGGTGGGCTAGACCGTCGCGCCGTGCTGCAGGCCCACGTAGAGCCCACAAGCACGTGCGGCTGGTGAAGGCCACGGCACCGCCGGCTTGTACACCGGCAAAGACGGCGCTCTCCACATCCATGTTGTGTGCTGCAACCCGCATCGCCTGCTCCAACACGGCGGGCCACGATTGTCCCGATGGGGATGGCTCTACACCGGCGCCACTGCCACTCCACGGAATTCGTTTGGCGGCAAAAAACTTGGCGGCGGGATCCAGACACACCGCCTCGAGCAGATCCTCTGTGCATACCTCTCGCAACACCGGTGGTGAGTGTGCGTTGTTGTTGTGGGCCCCTGTGGAGCGCCGACCGGTGGAGGTGGTGGCTCCTGTGGCAGCGCTGGCGTAGACGGGCAATTCACACAAGAGTTGTGGGAGGTGGAGGGGCATCATGAGCTGCGCCATGGCACGATTGAGATCACCAAACGAAACGGCGGCGGCAGACCCGCTGCTGTTGTTATGGCTCGGACGAGAGGCGAGCACCTGCTTGGCCACCCCGTCGTTGGGCAGGAGGAGCACCGCATCGGCACTATCACGTAAGGAGCTCAACGTGAGGACGAGGTTGTACCACTGGGTTGCCACCTCACCAGTTCGAAAGGGCCAGACAACGGTGTGGAGAAGGCTAGTGTGGGGGTAGTGCTCCTTGATCACTTCACTCACGAGAGAGCCAACCCCAGAGCCCGTGCCTCCCGCCACACTGTGTATGACGTGGTAGGTGGTGAGAGCTCGCCCGCGGCCTTCGGACTCCCGTCGCAGGCACTCCTCCATCGCCTCACGACGGCTGGGCCCCTGATGGAGATAGCCCAATGCCCAGTTGTTTCCGCAGCCCTCGTGGCGGCTAACACATTGCGCTTCTGAGAGGCGGTACAGCGGTGTGTGGTGTCGAGCATCTTCTTCCTCCGCCTCCACCTCCTTCCCATCACCATCAACGTTAGAAGTGCCAACTTGTGGGTGGAGGGCCTGCTGAATCACCTTTGGCTCCATATCAATGAGAATACAACGAGCTTCAGGCCGCCCCTGCGTGGATGCCGCCTGTGGGCGGAGTCGTGATGATGATGATTTTGATGTGGAGAGTGGCTGACGATAGTGGCGAGCGGAGATGGCGCGGGCATAGTCCTCGGATGAGGTCTGTGCCGCTTCGTCGGCGAGGGCGTCGAGAAAAGCATGCCCCAGCTGGGTGCCACACTGGCCTACAAGAACGTGTGCGGTGGCCATGTTGGCGAGAAAAAAAATAAACAGATGGCACACTCACACGGGTATGAGAAGAAGGTGATGCCTTCCTCAACCTCGATACCCTCCACCTGTCTTGTGATTCTGTGCTTGCGCGTGGTAGATGAGTTGAGAAGAGAGAGGAAACAGGAGCATCATTCACAATGAACATCACCAAGAGCGCCAAAGTCACGTTGCAAAGAAAAACAACAACCACACAGCACAGGGCGAAGGCAGCACAACGGCAAGAACTTGTTCTGTTTGTCATAAGTAGTTCTCTCATGCCACATAATCAACTTCACCACTGAACACATCCATGATTTGTGCTCTTCCATCAGCAAGCAACATGTGGAGGGTGCGCGATTGGCAGAGAAGATAGAAGAGAACACACACAGCACCACACACACACACACACACAAACATAAACACAAACATGGAGTGTACCTCAAAGTGCGTCTATGATTGAGTGTGTGTACGTGGCATCACTTCTTTCGACCTCCCCTTCCCTGCCGGCCCCCAGACCGGGCTAGTGGTGCTCCACGGGAGGTTGGGTTCAGGTTAAACATGCTCAACGTGTGCCGGTCGAGCTGTGATCCGTGGCCAACGAGATCATCCCCGAGGCGCTTCACCCCCCTTAGCTGGAAGGCCGCCCAATCCCATACATTCCATCCCGGAAGATCGCCCACTGCTCGGCCATCACCGCCGCTACCAATCGCGCCGCCCGCGCCCTCCGCCCGAAGCCCTTGCATACCTTGCGGCCCCACCATTTGATAGGGTGTGAGGATGAGTGCAGGCTGAGCGCATGAGAAGCTCGCCAGCACGATGCCCATCAGAATCATGATGAGAAACAAACAGGTAAGCACATGGTACTGCGTGGTGGCGAGGATGTGGATGTAGGCATCCACGTTCTGCGCCAGGTACCACCGCCAGAACCTCAGCCGAAGCCTATCCATCACACTAAGCCGCCCTTCACAGAGTGGGTAGCAAAAGCGTTGATGCTCGTCGTGAAGGGGCACACGAAGGAACCACGTTGGGCTCTGCACAGGTAGGCCTCCAGGGGCAGAGATGGGAGAGAAGAGCCGCACATCAAAGATGGGGCGATCCGGGCAGACCGCTGAGGCAGAGCGGTCCATGCCGAGCACCGCCTCCTCCGTCTCATCCTCCTCCTCCGCACGCAGAACATAGGCGTGAAACAGGTTCATGTGGCGGCTCACAAAACCAGAAAACTCCTCTGAGTGGGTACTCTTCTCAATGATGTAGTTGGCGTAATTGTGCTTCTCCTTCTGCAGCTTCACTCGAAGCGTATCGCAGCCACGTTGGTTGGTGAGGTCGCGCTGGCAGGATCGCAACGCAGCACGCGTGCCATGGCCTAGGACGAGGCCACGGAAGCCGTAGAAGGGGCTCTCCATCGTCATGCGGTGGTAGTCAATGTTCTCCAACATCACGCCACACATGTTGCAGGCTGAGGTGGTCTCATTCGGATAGTGTGGGCTGTTGCTGCCCATGAGGGCAGTCACCTTCTCTGCGGCGTTGAGGGCGGTCGGAAAGGAGCCGTCAAAGTGCAGAATGAGAATGAAGAGCGCCATCACCGTCGCGAAGAGAAGCTCAAGCGAATGGTGTCGTAGTAGATTGGCCATTGGGTGGCTCTCTGAACTCTCACACTCGAGATTGATACTTACCTCCACCCCGTGGGTGATGATGGTGATTGAATGAGTGCCCAATCAAACTTTGTGATTGGTCGGCCTCCTCCACACAACAACAAGCAACAAGACTGTTGGCGGGTAACGCACACGTGGAGAGAACGAGAGAAGGAAAGAAGGAAAGAGAGAAGAGGTGCCACACCTACGACAACGACGTCACAGATGAGTTCTCCCAAGATACGTTTATGGCTTAAAAATAATAGCTACCCTTGTCTGTGTATATATAAGTTGTGTTTGTGTGTGAAGTGAAATGAAGTGTGCTCCTCCTCCTCACAAACACCTCAACGACAATGACCAGAGTGTATGTTGTGCTGGCTGTGAGATGATGAGCGTACCACCTAATGATCAAGTTCCACTGAGGATGGGAATGCTCGCACACACAACTACAGACCTACTGCCACGGCTTTCGCACAATCGCTGGCAATGACAAAAAGAAAAAGAGAGTGAAGGAGCACTTGTTGTTGGTCCAGCATACGATGCACATGTAGAAGCACCAACTTCCATACATGACGTATGTGAAGAAGAGAGTACCAATGAAACGCACCTTTTGTTTGCACTGTGGCAGTATCTTCATGTACATTCAAAGCGGCATTCACACCCCAACACCATCACCACCCATGAAGAGGAGAGATTCACTTACGCGGAAGTTGGCAGTGCGGGCGGGTTGACCCCCGCATCCATCATCACATCATTCTTCATCTTCATGTCGTAGTACCTCCGCTTCGTTTCGTGCAGTTCACGACGCAGGCGTTCAGCTTCGTACTTGAGCTCAGAAATGTGTGTGGAGGTCATGTTGAGCTCCGATGCCATCTGCTTCATTCGGGCATTCTTCCGCTGCAGGTCCTTGTGGTAGGCGTTGAGCTGAATGGCCACCTCCGGCCCTGCCTGGCGTGCGAGAATCGTCTGAAGCTCCGTCACAAGACGCTCCTTCTCCTGGAGCACCATCTCAAAGTCTAGGCTCTCCTCCGACTTGGTGATGAGCCGCTTCTGCAGCTCCTTCATCTTCTTCTCGAGCTCCTCCAAGGAGGGATCGGTGCCCTCACGCTTACGCCAGCGATTGTGGTTGTGGTGGTTCTCGAGCTCCTCCGACAGGGCCGCCACACGTGCTTCCTCACGTGCTTGCATCAGCTCCAACGCAGAAAGCCGCGTCTTGACCTCGCTAATTTGCTTCGAACGGTTGTCAGCGAGAGATTCTTGTCGGGCCACCTCCGCCAACTTCATGCGGAGGAGGCGGAGGTCATCGAGGCGCGCACGATAGGCCGACTCACCATTGCTGAGTGCCTCCTGCTGCACACGCAGCTTTTCATAGAGCAGTGCCAACTCATCGTTGCGACGAATGAGCTGCGTACCGAGGAGGTCGCGTTCGTTGCTAATCTTGAGGAACTGCTGCTGCTGTTCCGAGAGCTCCTTATCACAAACGTTGATGATCTTCACGAGCTGCTTGATTTGCTGGCTAATGGCCTCACTCTTGGCCTTGGCCGCATCAAAGTCGGCGGCATAGTCATTCACAAGTTTGCGTGCCTTGGTGAGACGCTCCTTCGATGCTTTCTCAGAGGACCGCTCTTCCTGTTGTTTCTTCTCCTTCATTTGTAGCTCCTCCTCAAACTGCACGAGTTGGTGATCCATCATCTTGAACTTCTGCTTCAGCTCCACAATCTCATCCTGTGCCTCGACCAACTTCTTGGAGAACTGATTGCGCTCCGCACGCACCTGCTCATAGCGTGCCTGCTGCTTGGTGAGACGTGCCTCACTCTCCTCAATCTTCTTCTGGGTTTCCTCCACGGTCAGGAGAGCCATCTTGAGCTCCTCACGCGCGCCAATGTGTTGGTTGGTGATTTGCGAGACCTCCCCCACACACTTTTCACGGTCCTTCTCTAGGTTGCGCATGGTTGTGCGGAGGTGCAGGCCAATCTCCCGCTCGCGGGCGATGGAATCCTCGAGCTCCTGCTGGTTTTCTGCCTCCACAACTAACAAGGCCTCCGCCGCTGCGCGCTTCTTGAGCTGCTGCTCCCCACGCTTTTCGAGAATGTTGGTTTCGTGGTTGAGGAGGTCGAGGGCCTCCTTCAGGCTCGTCTGTTCCTTGCCCAGTGACTCGATGCGCTTCTCAATCATGCTCTTTTGGCGGAGGAGGGCCTCTTGTTCGTGCCGAATGTTGTCGTTCTGTTGCTGCAGCCGGCCGAGCTCCTTGAAGTCGGCGTCCTTCACGCGGAGAATGCGCTCCGACTCGGCACGGGTTTCAGATATCTTCTTCTCATTGCTCGTGATTTGGCGATCCATCTCATGAAGACGTTCGTTGAGGTCGGCGGTGGTATCTACACTGTCATTGTAGGATTGTTGGGTGTGATAGAGTTGTTTCTCTGCGGTATCAATCTTCTGCAGCAGCGTTTGCTTCTTGTCTTGGTCCTCGTGGATCTGAATGTGCAGGGCCGAGACCGAACCTTCTAGTGAAAGTTGTTGAGCTTGACGGGTTTTCAGCTCATTCTCACGTGTACGCAGCACCAGGAGGAGCTCCCGACACTGAAACTCAGCACGCTCACGTGCATTGCGCTCACGGTTGTATTCTTGCTTCACCAACTCGAACCTATCCGACACGCGATGTGCGTCTTCGGTGTTTTGTTGGATATCCGTTTCGGCCTTCTTTTGTGTGCCAACCATTTCCGTGATGTCTCGTGCGTATACATCACTCTGCTTGCTCATCTCCTCCACCTCCACCTGCAGCCGCTTGTTCTCCAGCTTCAGCTCCTCGAGCGTGTTGGTGTGGTCGGTACTAAAGGCGCTGCCCTCCTCAATGGTTGTCTTGAGCGCGGCGATCTCATGATTGAGAGTTTTGATGGTTTCCTTCGCACTAAGATCCTTGTCTGTGGCGGCGTCGATGCTCTTCCACGCCACCTCCAGATTCTTCTTGAGGGCCTCAATGGTGCTGTGGTCAGATTGCGCCAACTTCACCGCGGCCTGCATCTTGGCCGCATTGCTCAGCAGCTCCTGCGTCATTTCCTGGCACTTTTGCACGAGCCCCTTCTCCCACTCGTGGCTCTTCTTCAGTGCGCGGTAAATCTTCATGTACTCGAGGCGGTAGTGGCCGAGGCTCTCCTGCCCTTCGAGCGCATCCATCGCTTCATTAAAGTCGCGCTCCAGCGAGAGGAGGAGCGTGTCGGGGAGAGCGGCGGCCTCCTCCACGTTGCCGAGCGGGCCACCCGCTGCCGCATCGATCTCCTCACTACTCATGAATATAATCTAAGAAGAAGAGGTGTTTTTTTTCTTTGGTACCTCTCCACTCAATGGACGGCGGTGGCAATGAATGAATCCGCCACACACAGGCACCAACACACAACGATGGTTTCCTTGTGTGGATGCTCAAGAACTACACGACACAGAAAATAATAAAAGAAGAAAAAGAAGGTTGGCCAACCAAGATGATTCATCACGCGGATAGATACAGTTAACGATGCATGAAACATATATGTGTGTGCTTGTGTGGTGTGTAGATGATGATGATGATGATGAGTCTCTCATCGTTCTGGGGTTTCCTTCGTGGAGGATGGATGCCGATGAAGTGCCTCCGCGAGCTCACCACGAGTTACCATGCGCCGCTCCACCTCAATGAGCCACTCCTTCACTTCAGCAAATGTGGTCTCGAGCTCCGGCCGACGCCCCAACTCGGCCAGCACCTCGGCGTGCTGGCGCACTGTGCGGGATAGCTCATCCAGGGCCTCCTCACACTCCCGGCCACGTACCTCGCCGTGCATGTTGATCTCCTCCAAGTGCAGCCGAAGCTCCGCAATGAGGCCATCCAAATGCTCCATCGAGCAGGTCTGCGAGGACTCCACCTGGCGGCTCCACGTGTTGGTGGCGGAGCGTAGCTCAGCTGAGCACTGCGTGCGATGATCGGCAAGAGAGTGGCGCCAACCATCCTCCAACGCCTTGGCAGCACGTTCCTGCGACTCCTGCATCACCACAGCAAGACGATGCTCCGCCTGCGTCACCCGATCCTCCACGGCCACATGAAGTTGGGCCTGGGCGTCCTCTGCCGCGGTTGAGCACGACGCCATTGCCTCAACAATGGCATCCTTTACCAAATCGGCAGCCGCTTCACACACTCGGACACCAAAGTCGGCGGCCAAGCTGTCGTGGTGATGGATCGCCCCTCGTAGTGCATCAAGTTGTGCGTCAAGGGCCACATCACGCTCACGTGCAGCAGTGGCACGTTCTTGGAGCTGTTGGGCTGCGTCTGTGGTGCCCGCACGTACATCCTCCACGGCTGCTACCGTGGCATCGAGAAGCGTCGTGAGTTGCACCACTTGATGGCCTGCATCCGCCAACCCACTCTCCACACGTTCTGACAACGTCGTGAGCTGCTCCTCCACCTGCATCTGATGCACCTCTAGTGCATACTGGTGCTCCTTTATTGCCTCAAAGAGTTCCGTGGAGATGTTGTTATGGCTCACTTCCATGTGCTGGCGCAGTGCCAACATCTCCTGCGTTCGTTGGGCGGCCTCCACCTCCACGGCTGCCTTCAACGCGGAGTGCGTATGCCCTTGCACAGCACTCCATGCTCGTTCTGCCCAATCATCACAAGCCGTGGAGAGGCTCTCTTCTGTCTTGGCTTCTGCAGCTGCGAGTGCTTGTTGCATCTCCACCAGCAATGCTTGGCACGAGTGCTGCTGCTTCTGTGTTTCCTCGGAAACCTCTTCACGAACATGTTCGAAGGCCTCCTCCACAGCCAATGTGGCACTCTGCACTGTTGCAACAGTTGCTGCCAACTTCTCCACCTCACCCGACATGGTGAGAAAGTTGGCGTGGAGCTCGTCATGATGACGTTGATGATGCTCGCGCAAAGTGGCCACCTCTGCCACAATGGGCTCCACACGCGCCACCACGAGCTCCGCCGCGGAGGTCTCTAACTGCTTCTTCATCTTGGCCGACCACTTCGTTTGGGCTGTACGTAGCTCCTCATTCAGCACTTCGTGGATGGCTGTCCGCGTGGTTTCTTGCACTGCTGCGCAAGCACGTGAGGCAAAGTTGGTGCGGTCCGCCGCCAGTGCCGCTGAGTACATGTGAAGATCTTCTTCGGTGCGTTGTTGCCGCTCACGACACAGCCGCAGCTCTTCGGAACATTGACGTGTGTTGCGTGCTGCCTCTTCCATGATGTGCTCCATGCGTTGAAGACGTTGATCGAATGCGTTGTGGTACGTTGTCGTCGTATGCGACAGCTCGGTGAGCTCCGATGCGAGACGATCCACCCTCGTACGAAGCTCATCATTTGGTGGTGGAGGTGAAGGAGATGGAGCAGGACACGCAGCCACAGTCACAACTTCTTGTGCAGATGGAATGAATTGCACCAGCTGACGAAGCTCCGCGTACACTGTGGCGAGGGAAGCGCAGTGGTGATGCGATTGGCATCCATGAAGTTGCCGCTCAATCACCACCACGCGGTGTTGCAATCGATCGAGATCCTCCTGCAAATCTTCAACGAGGTGACGAGCATCGTCGTTAATGATGGAGCTGACGCTCAGGCCATTCAACGCACCTTCCACGGAAGAGGCGCTGTCTTGTGCCTTGGGCTCGGTAGGGTGTGCATGGAGATCATCGCCCCACGCATGGAAGAAGTCCGTCTCGGTACTCGACGCCATCTAAGTGGGGAGCAGAGGACGAAGGAATTCAGCCGTAGAATCTATGAATTCACTCCTGTTGTTGCAGGTTTATGTGTGCTGTGTGCTGTTGTATGTTTATAATCTTTGGTGTAGTGTTCTAGTGTATGTGTTGGTTGGCTTTCCAAGTGTTCCCCCACACTCAGGTTGAGTGACGGAGGATGTGCCCTGTTAAACGTTCACGGTGTTCCACGTTCTTCCCTTCAAACAGAGTGCCTTGCACAATGAAAGACGCACGAAAGAACGAGAAAAGGAAACACAAAAGTTGTATTCGTCACCAAGAGACGAGTCTCTACGCAGTGCCAACATGGGAACATCATGGTTGTGTGTGGGGTGAAGTTATGCGCAGCCAACGACGGTGCCGACGTACAGACGAGTACTCCATCCATGATTGGAGATTGCCATCGTGTTTCGACTAACCTAACGCACCCTACCACCTCTCTTCTTCTACTGCTACCGCTCACACCTGGTCGTGTGTGCATATGTGGGGGAGCCACGTTTCGTTGAGGAGCACAGGCACTTCTTTCACACACACACACCCAGCCCTCCACACGTGAAAACACATGCCCCCCTCACACCCACACTCACGCTGCCAGTGAGCCTCACTACACACTGAAATGTGCCATACACCCACAACCTTACCATCGGAAGTCGTTGAAGACGTTGGTGATGTCCATGTACGTACCATGAAGATCGCTATCGGAGGAGTCATTGTTGTGCTCGGCAAAGATCTTCACACTCGGCATGGGTGGGGTGTGGCAGAAGGTCTTATCATCGGGCCTGTTCGCCGGTGACCACCCTTGCGTGATGCGCGCAATCATGTGGTGGAACGGCTCACGACCCTCCACGAAGTCACGGATCTTTGCACGTGCGCCAGGGGTGACGTGGTCCTCGTAGTCAATCATCAGCGTCTCCAGCTTGCCCATGGCATTGGCGAAGTGCACCACCTGATCGCCATAGCGCGACATGCTCCTATAGGACTCCGCCACACTCTCACGGTGCAGCAGAGAAGGGTAGTAGGGCCGCTTCCATTCAAACTTGCTCACGTCCCCCAACTTCACCGCGGGTGCACCGCCCCACAGCTCACCATCGTTGATGTGGGTATCTGCCGTCACGACACTTCCTGGCAGGATATGCACCATCATGCCCGTTGTGACGCCCTTCATAATCTTCGTGTTGTGGCCGATGCGATTGAAGGAGCCGATGGAGCAGCTATCGAGGAAGCAGTTGGGCTCGATGATGGTGTTGGGCATGATGCGCGTCACCCCGCTCATGCCATCCCACTGCTGATACGGGTTCAGCAGCTCATGTCGCTGGTATGCAAGGAGGTCAGTCGGGGCATCACTCACGATGCACGTGTTCTCTAAGATTTGTACGCCCTCGGCAATGTATACGCAGCCCGTATCACCCTTGATGGTGACGCCTTCCATGATGCACGCCCCCATACCCACCAACACCTGGCCCACCAAGGAGGCGGTCTGGCCAACATACTCGGCGGACGCATTCACACCCTCGTGGTAGTGGTTGGGCACTTTTTGATAGAAGTAAAGCTGCGCACACACGCGGTTCATGGAGAAGGGTTCCACGTAGTTGTCGTAGAGCACCTGCATGAGACGGGATGACTGGGGGATTTTGCCGTAGTTGCCGTAAGAGAGCTGCAGAAGAGCTCCATCGTAGTGATTCATCGGGCCCCACTGCACGAGGGCGATGGGGTGGCGAGGGTCCTCAGGGTCCTGAATGACACCGGAGCGGTCGTTCATGTTGGTGAGGGTGGAACCTCCCTGCATCATGAGCGTCTCCATGGGCAACTGCTTCATGCTTGCGGCCCAGCCAGGTCCGGCGTACTGACCTTGCATGTACCCCCAGAGAACATCTGGATGAACAGCCCCAATGGCCTCGGAACCAAACGTGAGCTTCCTAATAGTGCGACGAAGCATCGCTGCAGATTCGTGTGCTCCTTGCGGAGGAGAGGATAGGTGCTATGACGAAGAAACGTTCTCTCCCCCCACAGGAACCAATCTGAAGGAGTATGTAGGGTGGTGATGTTGTTGTTGTTGTTGGTGTGTGGTTTCCTACTGATACACTAGGGTGAGGGACTACGAGTTGGCTGCCTAAATCGATAGTGAACTAACAACACTGGGCAGCACAGCAACTAATGTAGTACCATCAAAGTATGATGAAAGAGAAAGTGCATGTGTGAGGGTGGCAGCAACAAACAATAGGGGTGGGGGGGGGCACAACCTCGTGGTTGCATCTACATAACCTCCCCGCAAGACTGGAGCTGATTGCTCTGTTTTTTTTGTTGTTTTGTGTGTGTGTGGGGAAGCATGCTCTCAGTGTTCGTTGCCTTGCAGTTATAGCAGCAGCTGCTCTTCCTGCTGCAGCTTCAGCTCAGTTTCCATGGCTGCGGCACGTAGACGGAGGTCAGCCACGCTCTCCTTCAGGCTATCCTTCTTGGTGAGGACGGTGGCAAGTAGGAAGGCGTTGTAGCGCCGTAGAAGATCACCAAAATCACCCATCACAGACGACGACGAGCCCGTGAGACGCGAGAGCACCGGCCCACCAAACCAGTGATTCTCAACGCCCTCAATGACGAGAGTATCTGCCGCGAGGAAGCCCTCACGTCGTGGCTGCAGCTCCAAGGTGAAGGTGGATGGGAAGCGTCCGAGGCTGAAGACGTAGCTCGTGAGCGGGATGCGCATCTCCACCTCGGACTCTACTTTACAGTGCAGGAAGGTCGTACGACCTTGGCGCTCACGGCGTGCCTCGAGCACATAGGGCGTGATGCGGTGCAGGCAGTGGTCTAGCACGTGAATGCCGTCACGGAGCTCTGAGAGGCCGTCGAACAAGGCCAAGGTGTCGTGCGTGATCACCTTGGATGACATCTCCCGCACCCCAACGGGTGGGGTCTGGAGCTCCATCATTGAGAGCCACAGCTCCAAACACACACGCTCCTCACTACGAAGTACCGGGATGTAGAAGGATCTACGCCAGAACTGAACATACTCCGTCCGCTGCAGCTTCACGGGTGTGCTGAACTGCCAGTGCGTGTCGTAGAAGCCATCACGGCCATAACGAGCGTAGAGGAGCAGCAGCGCATTTCCTATGCTCTGGGTAGCTACGAGATATGCCACACCACGGCCAATACGCCGGAGTACCGTCATCCTACTCGTCAAGAGTGAGAGCGGGTTGCTGGGTGTTAGGGGGAGGCGAAGTGTGTTGCGGGAGGGGGGAATGTGTGGGCTCTGTGAGTGTGTGGCAGAGCAGAAGAGAAGCTCGTTGCTGCCCCCCGCTGGTCACTGTACCTCTGTTGTAGATGAATAAGAAGGAAAAAGAAGAATAAGGATGAATTCAATTGGGCATGAAACAACAGTTAGTACTCACTTCCTACACAGTCAAGATGAGCATGTAGCGACATCGAGAGCAATGTTGTTGTTGTGTTTAGGTAGCATTGATTAAGATGAGCCCCCCACACCCCCCACTTCGTCGTGTCGTTGTGGATGACGACGCGAGTGAGGGAGTACCGGTGGGGGGGGGGTCATGCAGTTAGCCGGGGGTGTGGGTGGACGTAGAACCACCACACTTAGGAGGTATGCAGAATCGCAGTAGTTGAAGTGCAGATGCGTGACCAACTTACTTTCTGTGTGCAGCTCTGGCCTTCTTCTTCTCATTCACGTTGTACTTGTGGTAGGAGCTGAACATGCGGGGGTTGCCAAGATCGCGCTTCTTGTGCTTCACGGGCTCACCAAAAGCGGCAAGTTCGTCATCGTCCGTCTCACGCACAGCCTGCTGAGCCTTAAGCTTGCTCGTACTTGTGCCGCGGATAATGTGGGCCAGCTGATCTTCACGGAGGACCAAGTTGCGGTTGGTGCCGTGCTTTCCTCCACGTGGCCGTGGAAGGTTGTAGATGGTGCCACGGGTGCTGATGTGCTTCTTGAAGTTAATGAAGAGCTGCTTCTCACCGGCGCTGTTAACGACGTAATTCACACGACGAAGGGTGTCACCGGAGCCACAACCGGGGCAGAACTGCCGCGTGGTGTCCATGACGAGGGTGAAGCAGCCGGTGCAGCGCATCAGCCACAGACGCAGCTCCTGAATACGCATGCCGTTGGTGCCCACAATTGGCACACCGAGATGGAGGAGTGTGTTTTGCATGGCGTAGTCCGAGGTTACACAGGCAACGCCACCATCAAATGCCTTGGATGATCCTTGCTTGGCGGCATCCACGAGGTGAATGTTCTCTGGGGTGATCCACTCATCCTCGTCATTATCATCTTCGGCATCTCCGGCCACCTCCGTCACACCTTGTTGTCCTTCCTCCTCACCCGTTGGTGGTACGGGCTCGCTAGTCGGAGATACCTCTGGCGAGGCATGCGCAACCTCCTCCTCCTCATCTACTTCTTCATCCTCTTCACTCACCTCCTCGGAGATGATGTCAATGTGGGGATTAACGTGGGCGGCGGCAGGATCAATGGGAGGGTTCAATGAGTTGGATGTGCGGCAGCAGTCGAGGGCCACCGCACAGAGGCGAATATCGGTCCGTGAGAGAACGCCGAGATCTCCCGTCTTTTCTGCACACGCCACCACCTCGGCGAGTGCCTCTGGCGTTGGGTCACGCACCACCATTGTGTGTGGCAGGCGCTCCATCAACTCCCGCGATGCACGATCGCGAATCTCATGAATCACCTGCGTTGTCGTGATGAAGACGTCGGCGATTTGGTTAAAGTTATCCATGCCCTTGATGATGGCGTTGGCATCGAGCACGAGACAGCCCTTGGTGTAGGCGGGAAGCTCCACGGTCAATTGATGCTGCACATTGGCCAGCGCACGTTGTGCCTCGGAGAGGTGAGAATCTTCCTCGACATAGACGGAGACCTTCTTGTTCTCGTCCGTCACCTCCGTCTTGTCCTTGTTCGACGCAAGAAGCGCAGCCCAGGACATTGGCTATGTGATGTGGTGTGTTGTATTGGCTATCAAACAAAGATTCTTGCGTAGAACACTACGTCATCGTGAGGAGTATGCACATGAAAAGAGGAAAGAAGAAGAGTACTACATTGAAGGACGCTGGTGTTTTGCCATGTCTCCAGCACACAACATGATGCTGATACAGAATTAGATGTCGTGGCGATTCGTCAATCGCTTCATGTGATGAAGGGCCATCCTCGTGAGAATGTGTAGCACATGAGCTGCTGCAACTTCTGTGTTCTCAATCCCCCTCTCCCCAGCATTTAGTCCGCCTCCTTGTCTCTGCCAAACTCGGAGAGGCTCAAAACAAGCCGGTTGGTCTTGAGACGTCGCTCAAAGGTGAAGAGCAGCGCCAACTCTGCTGGGGTGAGTGAGCGGCTGCCACTGGGCTCCGCGGCGAGGTTCGGTGGCAACACGAAGGGCCCCGACCGTGTGAGGGCCACGAGCCCGCCCGCCTTTTGCATCTGCTTAGCAGCACGGTAAGGGAGTATGGGGCTACGTACAAGAAGGCGCTCGTCATGGAGCTCACGACGGGGGTATAGCCGCAACACGCTATCCCGTGTTGCTGGGGGAACCCCTTGGACGGAGCACGAGCAGGGGATACTTAGGTTGGTGGATGAGAGCTGCGCACCAATGCCGTCGTGAAGGATGTTCTCGACCAGCCTTCCAAGACGTTGCACCTCGTGGTGCGGTATTCCTCGATGAAAGCGTACATCAAAGACCCCGCTGTTGCCCATGAACTCATTGTTCCAGTAGCGCACCATCGCAACATCGTTGGTGGCTATGGCCAACCCACGCATGCCATCCATGAATCCAATAGGACGAAGAATGTTGAGGCCGAGGGCGTCGGAAGAGCCGCCAAGGTGCGGGGCGAGACGATGAACGAAGCTCTTGGGGTTGGCCTCCTCGGAGCTCATGGAGATGCCAGGATGGATGTACATGAAGTGGTACGAACGGTGTAGCGCACGTTGCAAGGCGGGAACCCATCGCGTTGATCCTTCTTCACTGCCAGACGAGGCGTCCTGCCGCAATGCGGGCAGGTTAGATGCCACTTGGATATCCAGCTTCTTCACCACATCCCACTCCAGCTGGCTCTCAAGGTCCTCCAGCCGCTCGACGGCGGCGCCGTTGACGCGGAGTCGTCCAGACTGCACAAGTGCCTGTGTTTCAGCAAAAGGTATACCACAACGATGAAAGAGCCAGTGATAGAGCGAGGGGGCGTGTGCCACCGTTGTAACCTGTGCGTTGATGAAGCCACGGCGATTGCGTCGAAGTGCTTCTTCAGTGAGCTCCTTCGCGTGGAGTACGCCAATGCGGAAAACACGGCCCGTGGTGCGTCGGGAGAGGTACGGCCGCCGACGTTTTGGGCAGCTCTTGACGCTCACCACACGGCTCAGCCCCTGATTGAGCTTCTGGATATCCATCACCTACCTTGTGTGAAATGTGTGGGTGTGGGTTAAAGTCGAAGTGGATAAAATCCACCTTCATTGAAGAACGAAAAAAAACAACAACGTACAAGTGTCAAGAAGAATTGAGTCCATATGAGTAGTAGTACTTCCAACGTGATGTCCTGCCCCACACCACCACAAAGCTGGGCCTTTACGTTTCAGTTGTTGTACCTGAATTACTCGAGCTGTTGCTGTTACGAGGGTGTTAAGAGAGCAGATGGATCTCAGCTGCCCTGAACCATCTGCCGAACGGCATCATCGTTGGCCTCCCTGCGCTTTTGGCTGCGCAGGTCGTGGACGAAGCGGAGCGCCCGGCGGGGCAGAGCGTGGCCCTCACCCAAGGCGTTGAGTTGCGTCTCTACGAGACGATCCGCCACGAGGTCCTTCACCTCGGCTGCGATGCCGGCATGGCTGGCCGCCACAGCCACACAAGATAAAACGTCGGCGCTGTGTGGGGTGAGGCACTTCTTCTCACCAGCCGCCCACAAATCATCCACGACGGCCTTCAGCGCCGCGCCATCTCCCGCCTCAATTGCCTTGACCCGAATCACAACCTCCAGTTGCTCTGCCTGTGCCAGCAACAGCGTGTCAGCCTTGGCCTCCAACGCACGAATGGCCTCCACCTCTGCCGCCCGGGCGAGCTCATGCTCCGTACACCACGTGGCAAAGCGGCCGAGACGTGCGAAGGGCTGCTCCGTCACTCCATGCGGGCGGCTGCGCTGCACAACCTCGGCGATCTCCACCACGCGTGCCACAACGTCGCGGAATGCGCTCTTTTCCTCCTCGGTAAAATCCTCGCAGGCGTAGTGTGGTGGTGTTTGCACCGCTGCTGGCGTATCTTCCTTGGCAGCCACGGCTTCCTCCTTTTCCTCCTCATTTACGTCGTTTGAGGGTGCGGCCGTGATGTCTTCCTCGTCTCCATCATCCCCTGCTTCCGTATCGGCGGTGTTTGTGGCGGGTGTTGAGTCAGTACGAGATCCCTTGCTCCCATCGGCGAGCCGGCGAGCCTTGGATACCAGCTTCGAGAGCAGCTGGCACTGTGTGGCGTAGGGGATGTCGGTGGCCTCGGTGCTTCGCTCCGTCCAGTTACTCTCCAGGAGGTGATGAAGGCTCTTGGAGCAGGTTTGCAGGTCATCCACGGTGGAGGCCAACTCGATCTTGCGCTGCTGGCGGCCGAGAGGATCAATGGCGATGAGCTTCAGGAGCAGGTCGCGCGGGCGTAGCAGGGCGGGCTCCGTGCCATCGACGGGCCGCATGTCATCTACCCACTCCTGCTTCCGCACGCCATGCTGCTCGCACCGAATGATGAATTCATGTCCTGGTGGATAGAGTGTTGCTTTGCCCACGGAGCACGTGGAGTAGAGCCGCTCCAGGAGCAGCACAACCTCACCCTTGTACCTGATGAAGAGGCCATCGTACAAGTCCTCTGCTCGGTTGCTAATGGCCTGCAAAAAGGAGTTCAGGTGCTTCGTCTCGCGCAGGGTGGAGCCGTGGTGCTCGCGGATGTGGCCCGCAATGTGCTCGGCATCGGTGAGGGCAGCGTGCAGCATGGCAAACTCTGAGTTGGTCTTTCCTTCCTTCCGCGCCACCTGACGTGGAGGTGCGCCATCTGCGCCACCTTCTTCGTGGGAATCATCCGAGGCTCGTTTGCCAGTGCGGGGCTTGTGGCCGCCGCGACCACGGAACCCGCCACGACCACCACGGCCTCGACCGAAGCCACGCCCGCCACCACCGCGGCCTCTGCCCCCACGGCCGCGATCAGCGCCTCTGCCGCCACGACCGCGATCACCGCCACGGCCTCCACGGCCACGCCCACGCCCGCCTCCTCGTGCGGGAGAACTTACTCGTCCACCCTCTGCCGCTTCCGTCATGAGATGATCCGCAGCCAACTAAAAACTTCCAACGAAGAAAAAGAATGAAAGAAAGAGAGGAAGAAGAGAGGTCATGAGGGGAGTGGTAGATGCTCACATCATCACACATGTTGTTTAGCTCAGCTCTACAGATGGCTGCTCATACTTCGTCACGGCAGTTGCCAACCAAAAGGAGGAACAAGAGAGAGGCTCCCACACACGCGGCATCTTCACCTCTTCTCCATTTCCCACCTTGAGGCCAAAGCTATACATCACTCAGCGGATGGTGCTACCAATGCGTGCGTCGGTAGCCCGATCCACCCATCCCATCGTTCATCTCAGCCACCGTCATGCGCGACTCGGCGTCGATGGTCTCGAACACCTCCTCATGCAGCGTACCCGTGGTGAGGCATCCCGCCTCCAACCTGCATGGCGCAGTGGGGCCACCCTTCGTCAAGCTCGGCGGGTCGTAGGGGCTCACCACCGCCTCCGCCCCAACCGCTGACTGCAAGCGTTGCAAGAACTCTGGGCACCACTTAATGCGGTACTCACGCCCACGGAACTCAAGAAAGGCGGGGCCAATATCAATGGTTAAGGTTGCCTGCGGATTGCGGATGAGGTACTTGCCAATCTCACGCACGGAGTCCTTGATGGCTGCCTCCACGGTGTACCGGTCGGTGCCCATCATCCCTCCAATGGTGGCGTAGCTGATGGAGCAGGGCACCGTCTGGTGGTAGTGCGCGTCGGGCATCACGAGAACATTCTTGAGGTGAAACTTGGAGGTGAAGTCGGGGAGCAACACGAACTGCGGCTTGTAGAAGAGCCGCTCACCCGTCCAGAAGCGTATCTTCTGCACCTTGATGCTCACATGGAAGAAGTCGGGCACGATGCACGACTTCTTGCGAATCAGCAAGTCTTCTACCATCTCACCCATCACACGCCAAATGAGGTTGAGCTGGTGTGGGTCACCGGTGCCTTTGGTTTGCACCTTGTAGAGCCCGCGTGAGGCGGAGACGATCTCGGCGATCTCACCGTAGCACCCACGGCATGTGTTTGGCGCGCAGGATGACTTCCCACTCTGTGAGAGCTGCCGCTGCATCGTCGATCTAATGTTTTTTCTGTAGAAGTATTTGTGTGTAGGCTTCACAGCGAAGTAAAACGCTGGAGTATGAAAGGTTGCTGGGTAGGTCCTCTACACAAGGTAAAGAGAGTCTAGCCAACTGGGGTGGAGGTGGGTCGTGGGGATGAGGGCACTGGAACGAAGGCCGTCACTCACACCGTTGAACCACAAACAACTACAATAATCCAAATAAACAACAACAACAATAATAAGATAGACGAAGACAGAAATGACTTGATTCAGTGTAGTTGGCAGTGACCTTGTGCATGGTGATGAGTGCAAGCATTAACTCAGCACTTTTTGCATGTTTTTGTAGTATGTAGGACGTCTACCTCTACTCTTCCATGCTGTTGGAGTAGGTCCCCCCACCACAAGAGTGGCTGAGATCCTCGGTCGAGCACTGGCGGAGGAGGTTGGTGAGGCAGGAAACAACGCCAACATTAGTTGTTAGTGTAAAATGAATCATTGTTTTCTTCTTCGTCCTTCTCACTCAGTAGCATCATGAGCTGCAGCTGATGACGGTGCTTAGTTCTCCCAAGCGTTGTCGGTGCGCTCCACCCATCCGAAGCCCTCGTCGTTCTCGGCGGCGGCACCAGTGGTGGCGGCGGCGGCCTCCTCGCGCTTCTCACCCTCTTCGGCGTCGCGGTAGTAGAAGAGATCAACCTTCACGTCCCAGGGGATGGAGCGGGCAACCTTGCCGCGGAGGCGGAGCACCTCGCGGGCGAGGAGCCAGTACATCATGGCGATGGACTTCATGCCGCGGTTGTTGCAGGGGATGGCGATATCAACGAACTCGAGAGGAGCGTCGGTGTCGCAGAGGGCGATGACGGGGACGTTGACGAGGGCGGCTTCGTGGATGGCCTGGTGGTCGGTGCGGGGGTCAGTGACGATGAGCACGCGGGGCTGCATGAACTTCTTCTGGATCTGGTTGGTGAAGGTACCGGGGATGAAGCGGCCGCCAGTGAAGTTGGTGCCCACGTACTGGGAGAACTTGTAGATGGCGCGGTGGCCGAAGCTGCGGGTGGAGCACACGCACACGTCCTGGGGGTTCTCGACGGCGGCGATCACACGGGCGGCAAGGATGAGCTTCTCCCAGGTCATGTGGAGATCAATCACGTTGGTGCCCTCCTTGGTGCGGCCGTAGATGTACTTCTTCATGGCGTTGCTCTGGTTCTTGGTGCCAATGTGGCAGTTGGAAGCGAGCAGCTTCTGGGCATCGGCCTCCTTCATGCGGAGGACCTTGGAGCGGGACTCAACGGAGGTCATGGTGGGCGAGTGAGTTGGAGTGAGCGAAGATAACTACACACGTGTTTTATCATCACAAGATGCAAGAGGTAGAGGGAAGGAAGATGCAAGTTGAGACGGTTTTAAGAAAACGTTGCAGTTCCCTTCACACATGTTGTGTGTGATGGGCAGGTGGAAGAAAGAGGAGAAAAAAGGACTTTGTGCTTAAGTGTCATGTGCTGCCGGTGTTGTTGGAGGGTGGGGTTAACGCCTCCTCGTCGAACAGCGTTGGTGGCTCACACACAACAAAAGAAAACAAAATGAGGTCGTTGTGACTGTGGCAGTGCCACACATTTCTCGCATGATGCTCCATATGGTCATGGTGCTTAGTTCTCCCAAGCGTTGTCGGTGCGCTCCACCCATCCGAAGCCCTCGTCGTTCTCGGCGGCGGCACCAGTGGTGGCGGCGGCGGCCTCCTCGCGCTTCTCACCCTCTTCGGCGTCGCGGTAGTAGAAGAGATCAACCTTCACGTCCCAGGGGATGGAGCGGGCAACCTTGCCGCGGAGGCGGAGCACCTCGCGGGCGAGGAGCCAGTACATCATGGCGATGGACTTCATGCCGCGGTTGTTGCAGGGGATGGCGATATCAACGAACTCGAGAGGAGCGTCGGTGTCGCAGAGGGCGATGACGGGGACGTTGACGAGGGCGGCTTCGTGGATGGCCTGGTGGTCGGTGCGGGGGTCAGTGACGATGAGCACGCGGGGCTGCATGAACTTCTTCTGGATCTGGTTGGTGAAGGTACCGGGGATGAAGCGGCCGCCAGTGAAGTTGGTGCCCACGTACTGGGAGAACTTGTAGATGGCGCGGTGGCCGAAGCTGCGGGTGGAGCACACGCACACGTCCTGGGGGTTCTCGACGGCGGCGATCACACGGGCGGCAAGGATGAGCTTCTCCCAGGTCATGTGGAGATCAATCACGTTGGTGCCCTCCTTGGTGCGGCCGTAGATGTACTTCTTCATGGCGTTGCTCTGGTTCTTGGTGCCAATGTGGCAGTTGGAAGCGAGCAGCTTCTGGGCATCGGCCTCCTTCATGCGGAGGACCTTGGAGCGGGACTCAACGGAGGTCATGATTGGCGAGTTGGAAGTGTGTGCGTAGTCACTGAGCGTGTGTTAAGAACGTGTTAAGAATAGGAGGAAAGCGTGAAGAAGATGAAGCATGTGAGTATCACCATCACACAACATATCTTAGGCAGATACTCTACTCCATGTTAGAATAGAGTAGGTGTGGCAGTCATGGTCATCGTTGGAATGGATGGCGAGAAGAGATGAGGAGGTGGCGCAGCCCAGAAATGGCCACTCGTTCCCCATCCACGAAGCCACTAAATAGAAAAAAAGAAAGATCATGGCAATTGTAGTCGTCGGAGATGTGTTTGCAACGCGGCACACATCGCTGCCAATAACGCGAACAAAACACATGGTTCCTCAATGGAGTGCAAATGGACGACGCCACAGGCTCCATTCGTCGCTCTCAGTGATAGGTCTCTCTTCCTTTGCCCACCACGCCAGGAATATTCGCCCCGACGGTGTTGATGATGCATATTTGTTTCACGCCGATGATCAGCGGAAGTGTACCACGTGCAACAGGAGAGGAGGTAGGTTGTGATGATGACTGAGCAACATCCAGCGTGTGCTTGCTGCACAAATCACCAGCAAGAACAGAGAGAAAACTTCAATAACCAACGCCACCACACTTGATGAACGATGATGATGATGATGCACGAAGCCCTACGGTTAGTGTGGGCATCCACAGGATGATCCCTCCGAATCCATGTTGCTGAAGAGAAGGCCCACACGTGGAGCGCTGAGTTGGTTGCCCGACGACGGGATGGAGGCGGTGTAGGTCAGGGTGATCTTCCAAATATCCTTCAGATTGCGAATGGCCGTCAGGGTGTAGCTGCTGTCGGTGAGGTTTACGCTGCCCATCAGACAGGCCCCACAGGGCGAACGTGCCTGCAGGCCAGCCAAGAAGCCGGTGCGTTCTCCAACAACGGCAACATCCACCATCGGGTGCAGTGGAAGACGAAGATGAGCAGAGAGGCCATTGCGGAGGTTGTACTTGGCCATCACATCACCACCAAAGAAGCTCGGGCAGTTGCGTTGGAGTGCAACGGCCACAAATTCACGAATGCCGCTGCGCTTCGGCTCATAATCAACCATGGCGCCCACAAAAGCGGTGTTGGTGAGACGCGTTGATGCCGTCGCGATGGTGCTGCACTTATCCGTGAAGGTGGTCTTGGAGGTGGCAAAAACAACGGGATGGGCTACGGAGATGGATCCCTCGGAGGTATGGAGGTTGGCGCTCAGGATGGCTGTAGCGTTGGACCCAGCGGTCTTCGTCGTGAGGGAGAGGGTGGGGAGGAGCTCACGCAGAGAGGCAGCCTTGCTGGGCAACTTGGCCACAACATCCAACACACGGTCCTTCGGCAGACTGTGTTGGTAGAGTACGTGTGCGCCAGCACCCTTCGCATCCACGTAGGGGAAGACGGAGAGACGCCCCCGCTCTGCCTCTTCGCGGGCGTCGATGGCCCATCCCGAGACGCACTTGCCCTTGTTAAGGTAGTCCGACACCGCAACGTGGAGCTCCCAGAAGCTTGGCGGAGGTGCACCAGACATGATTTGTGTGTGTGTGTGTGTTGTTGTTGTCAGGAAGGAGGTTACGCCGACGGAGAGGCTGCGATCCAATCTGGAAAAGAGTAGAACACGAACGATGCGCTGCTGCTCTGGTGGCG
>JASAON010001575.1:0-63564 GCA_030849065.1 Jaenimonas drosophilae
GGAGATGCGTAGTGGGACCGAGCACGGGATGATGATTTTTCTTATTTTTGTGTGTTCCAGCCTCCTTCTATTTCTACGTTTGTGCTGCATCTCTCGGGGTTGGGCCATCCTTCTCAATCACTTCTGTTTCTTCAGCGATTAAACGCTCAGCTGCGCGCTGTACATCCGTCTAAGCTGCATCATCAAGAGCATCAACAGACTTTCTCCCGTGGCCTAGTGCCACGTGGAGGATGGCTACGTGATGAAGAAAGAGTTGCTGTGGTGTTTTATGCTTGCGTGCGTTGGGGAGACCATCACAACATTCAACGAGGCCATCATCTTCGCAATCCACCGTCGCGTAGTTCAAATGACGATGCCGACATGATCCACGTACGCATTTTATCATCACTAGCACCATTTTCCTTGCTGATTTTGTGTGATCATCCACGATGGAAGGAGTGTGGAGGTGTGGGGGGATGATGATCATCATGCTGAGCCCCTCCACATACAATGGCCCTCTGAGCCAACAACACCTCTGTGCGCTCATCTCATTCGCTCTTAAATTATTTTTCTTCTATGTTGGTCGGCATCACGCCACACAATCTGCGTGTGTTTGTTGGTACTCCGTCATCATCATCATCATCATCACCATTTCCTTCTTGTTTTCTTTTAGTTTGCCTCTGTTGAAAGGAGGTACACAATCGTCAAGTAGTCGTGGATGAAGTTGGCGTAGTCAGAGACGTGCATGGTTTGTGTTTATTGGCTCACACAAACATGCGTCGGACGATGATGACGTTGAGGCGGGGCTTTCATCCTCCTAGGCGTAGTGACGATGGCCGCGCACCTCCTCCATCCACAAGGATGCATGAATCTTCGAGCGCAAACACTTGCGCTGAAGATGTACCAACACGTCATGAATACACAACAACATCACCGAAAACAACCCCTCGAAAGCGTCGTCGTGACGATGCCAACGACCACGTTCATGTTGAAGTGAGGCATAAGGCGTCATCCTCTGCATCCGATGCTGAGCATACCCCACAACGTACTCCCACTCGTGTAGTTTCATATCCACAAAACAACAACAACAACAATGTTGTTCGTAGTCCACGTCAAACCGCGGCCGACCTGTTTCGTCGAAATCATTCATTGGCTGAGGCCACAACACCACCTCGCCCGAGCAACGCACCACCACCAGCACCAACAAAGGGAGTGGCACCGAATGGTGTCCTTGCGGATCTCCATCAACAGTGCAGCTCATCACAACCAGATGAGAGAACGGCCGCGGGTAGCTCACCGAGCTCATCCACCTCCAACGTGTTTGTGACTGCGATGGAGCAAATGTTGCGCGAGAGCTCCTCCCTGTTCGCCAGTCAAACTTCCATGATGCACGTGGAGGCACGTACACCGCAGAAGGAAGAAGATGATGATCATGATCATGATCATGATCATCATCATCATCCTGAAAAGAGCTCAGCACCAGTACCAGTGGGGTTGGAGTCGGAAAAGATGGATGTTGATGAAGCTGATGCAGATCTGGATCGTGAGTTGGCGGAGGAGCTGCGCATGTCAATGGATATTGGTTTCACACCGAGCATTGGCACACACATTCCAAATTATTCCCAACGAAGTACGACGTCGGATGCGGAGGAGGAACACAACACAAACAACGTCTCGATGGCGCAGTGGATGATGACGGAGGAGAACCCCATGGAGAAGCAAGTGCAAGGGCCCAACATAAACAACAACAATTTCTGTGGTGAGAAGCATGGCCATCAACTAGGTCAAGCTGCACAAGATGTGCCAAGCGTTGCAGCCGGAGGTCGCACACGTTTCCTCTTTACAAGTGCTCCACCACCTCATGAACCTTCATCACCACACGTCATGGAGACCAACACGCATGAAGCAGCCACCCACACCTCCGTATCTCCAAGCAGGATGGATGACCAAGTGGAGGTGGCGAGGCCGAAACGAACATGCTTCGCCTTCAATGGCATCACCACACACACAACATCACCACCAACACCAAGCTACACATCATGTGCTGTGGGTGGCCTTCAAATGAATGAGGTGGCACCTGTTGCCACCTCGTCTGAGCCTGTGACTGAGGTACCTCCTCCAACAACACATGAAGAACACACCAACAACAACAACAACAACAGCACCTATAATCTCCCACCCGACGTCTTTGCCCACTACTGCCGTGTGCGTCGCGTGGAGCGGCTCTACGCGTGGCAGCACGACGTTCTCACTCGTCAGGACCTCATCAATGGCCACAGTCTTGTGTATAGCCTACCGACCAGTGGTGGCAAAACACTTGTGGCGGAGGTGTGCTTGCTGCGTTGCGTCATGAACGTGAAGAAGTCAGCCATCTTGGTTCTGCCCTTCGTTTCTCTGGCGGAGGAGAAGGCCGCACAGCTGCGGCCACTCGGGGAGGCGTTTGGCTTTGGTGTGGAGGCGCACTACGGCTCCGTTGGACGTACGCCGTTGGCCGCATCGCCGTGCATTTTTGTGTGTACAATAGAAAAAGCCAACTCCGTCATGAATCATCTTCTTGGTGAGGAGGATGGAAGACGTGCGAGGGAGGAGCTGGGCCTGATTGTGGTGGATGAGCTACACATGCTCGGCGAGCCAAAACGTGGAGCGACGCTGGAGTTGCTGCTCAGCAAAGTCCTGCTCGTATCTGATGCCATGAAGAAGGAACGGAAGCACCACCTGGATCTTGTTGCAGATGAGGAGAGTGATGATAAAGTGATGCCTTGTGTGCAGATTCTTGGTATGAGCGCGACGATTCCAAATTTACCCGCCATCGCAACATGGCTCGGAGCGTCGAGCTACGCCGCGGATTTCCGCCCTGTGCCATTGCGTGAGTATGCCGTAGTGAAGGGTGCCGTACTCCGTGACGGAGAGGTGGAGGAACGACGTCTACTTGCGTCTACCGAAGCCGGAGCGTTGATGGAGCTCGCGACGGAGGTGGCAGATGGCTCGGTCCTCATCTTTTGTGCAANCCATCTCCCACTTCGAAGCCACTCAGCTTGCGGAGCTTCTGCCGCACGGAGTTGCCTTTCACCACGGCGGCCTCCTCGCGGAGGAGCGTGAGCTCGTGGAGCAGGCGTACCGTGCCAAGCGTGTACGTATTCTCTGTTGCACCTCCACCCTCGCCGCGGGTGTTAATCTGCCATCACGGCGCGTCATTTTCCGAAGCCCGTACGTCGGCCGAGACTTTCTCACACGAAGCCGCTACCAACAAATGTGTGGCAGAGCTGGTCGGGCGGGTTATGATGAATATGGGGAATCCTTTTTATTGCTCCCCAACCACCGCGATGAGGTTCGTGGGATGCAGTTGATGCACCAGCCTCTGGAGAGGTGCTGCAGCAACATCACGGAAGAACGTAGTGGCTTTGCCCGCGCACTGCTCGAGTGCGTGAGTGTGGGTCTTGTTCGTACACGTGAGGATGCACATGAGTGGGGGCGTCGGTTACTTGTGCGCCACGCCCTGGGCCCTGTGGAGAGGTCATCTCATGCATCTACGGCGTTAATCCGTGAAGATGAGGCGAGTGAAGGTGAGCCAGATGGCACCATAACACCAACAACAAGAAGCAACAACACTGAGGAGGAGTGTGCCATGATGATTCTAAAAAGCTATGTGGAGGAAAGCCTTCATACCCTGCTCGGGAGTGCGCTGCTCACGGTGGTGGTGGAGCCTCCTCATGAAGATGATGAAGCTGATGCACAACAACGTGCCACACCATCGTCATCTCCACGATTGGTATCAACTCCATTTGGGGCTTCTGCCGTACGCAGTTGCTTTACCGTGGAGGAGGCGGTGATGGTGCGTGAGGAGCTCGACCAGCTTCAACGTGGTGGGCTCATCCTCTGCGATGATCTTCATCTCTGCTACTATCTGGTGCCACTGCGTGAAGTGGGTGAGTGCGATTGGATGCTCTATCGCACCGTCCTCTCGCGGCTGAGCTCGGATCGCCAGCGCATCGCCGATCTCATTGGTGTGGATGAGCACTACATTGATCAGCGCGCCATGGGTCTTGGCCAGCCACAACAACGTGCACCTCCCGCATCCAGTGATAGCCGCCGACGACTCTTTATTGCCCGGCGTTTCTTCGTGGCGTTGATGTTGGCTGACCTCCTCGCCGAGGTGCCGATGCCGGTCGTGGAGCAGCGCTACAACGTGAGCCGAGGCCAACTGCAGAGCTTGATGCGCTCTGCCTCGATCTTCAGCAGCAGCATTACAGCCTTCTGCAGTGCGATGGAGTGGTTCTCGTTGGAGTCGGTGCTCACCACTTTTGTACGTCGGCTGGGGTTTGGTGTGAAGCCCGATGTGCTGCCGCTGATGGAGATCGCGGGGATGCAGGCCTCACGTGCGCGCGCACTATGGAATGCCGGCTTCAAGAAACCCGCCCTCATTGCCACTGTTGATGCCGATGAGTTGGTACGACGAGTGAGGTCGGCCAATCCACCAGATTGTAAATCGGCCAAGTTCCTCAATCGACGTGCCGCCATGATGATTATTCGTGAAAGCAATCGTTTGTTGCAGAGTCAGATTCAGGAGAAGAAGGTGGAGCTACAGGAGCTCACGGTGCATCGCATGCTATCATCGTAGATGGTCGGTTGGCAACGGCGATGGATGAATGATCTCTTCCATGAACGTCAACGTGCCTCACTTTCATGTCAGCTACCACAATCTCCATGGAGGCGTACGCATCATGAATGCACTACGCACAACATTGTCGCTATACGTTTCCGACATGACTAACATCATCATTATCTTCTCTCTGACGTCTAATATACATATATACTTTACGTTAGTAGTAAAGCGCTCCACTTCATTGTAGCGTAGTGATTGTATGGCGGTGCCGTGGTTGGGCTTGATTGTTGTGGCAGCCCTGGCCATTGTTGGCATCGCATGCACAGCGCTGCTCATCTCCTACGGCATCAGCGTTCCTGAGCGAGGAAACTGGGGGCGTCATGCAACGGTGATGCTAACGTTGCTGCCTCTCTCCATCCTCACGGCCCCGTTGGTATCTGCCATCCACAACTACGGTGTGGCCTCCTTGATTGACCTTAATCGGAGTGGGTCTCTGCCCTCCCCTCTTGACGTACTCGTTGCCAACATGAAGCCCATCAACTCAGACATCACCTTGTTGGATGTTCTGGGGATGATGTGTGTGCTCTTCGTGGCATACGCCGCCGTCGTGATTCTGCGGCTGCTCATTGATATCACGCGTTTGCTCAAGATGTCTATGCGCCGCGTCATCGTCAATGAGCACAAGAAGCACAAGGGCTAGGCTGTGTTGCATCGTGGCAATCAGTTAGTTGGCGGCGTTGATGCTGCCAACTGAATGATGGTGCAAGTGGATGCACGCATACCACTAAAGTACGTACGGGCACAAGTGTGACTAGTGTTTCCAACATTATTTCCTGCTTGACACATACACACACATACACATACACATACACAATATGTTTGCTTGATTTCTTCCTTCTTCTTCTGTAACCGTAGACACACACTCTTGCAACTCACATTGATCATTATTCCTGTGCATCTCACTTCACCCCAAGAACACCACCACAACACAGCCCACCACCACCTCTCAATTCATCTTTGCTTTTGTTACTCACACGCGTGGTTTTTTTGCAATCGTTGATCCTGTTAAGTGTTGTTGTTTTTTATTGTTTTTTACTCCAACACAAAGTCCTCCTCTCCCACACACACACACACACACACACAAACACACAGCGACAACAAGAATGCCTCTTGTGGATCTCTTTGGTGGAGCCATTCGCTGCTCAATGGCGGATGAGATGGTGGATGTATCTAACCTCCGCGAGGTGCCCGATCATCAGGAAGTGTATATGCACCCTGACACCGGAGCAACACTCATTGTGGAGCTCCTCGCGCGTCAGGCGCAGATTGCCGATGATGATGCAGCAGAGTTCTTCTTCATGGACCTTGCCAAGGATAATGGATCCCTTTCCGTGGAGAGCATAGAGCACCACGGTGAGCTCAAGCCATCCGGCGATTTCTATCCGAATGAGGTGGTGCTGCCCAGTGGCGAGATGCCCTTCATGTCGTGGATGGAGGGAGTATGCAAAATCAGCAAGTACACCAACGAGGTTGGCAAGGAGAGCGATGTCAGCGTATCTGTGGTTGTCATTCGGTGCCCACCGCCCATCGCTTCCGATATGCTCATCTCCTTCTCTGCGCCGGTGGTGCTGCACCCAGAGAGCAGCGATGCGGAGCGGCTGACGAAGCTTCTGACAGAAGAGGAGCGCCAGCACATCTTCAGCGAAGCTGTTAAGAGCTTCTCCGTCATTGATTGGGATGTCTTTGTTGTGGAGGAGTAGATCATCATCATCCATGTCTTCATGCTCTGCGCACACATGGTACAGCAACCACAACAAACACAAGGTTCATGGTTTCCGCGTCAGCTATTTCATCTTTCTTGCATCTCCCCCTCCGCCATGTTGTGAAGGCCGTCCCTGTGTTGCGCGCGCACAGTCACAGACACACCACATTCACACACGTGCTGAGCATGACGTGGCTGCGTAGAGTTTCTCTTCATACGCACTCTCCCTCTATGACCAGCCAAGGCCGCAGATGAGTGATGGGTCGCGCTTCCCCCTTCATCAACCAACCAACCCCCCTTCTTCACTTCGCTGGAGTATTTATTCTGCGTGAATTACTCAGCAAAACGTCCTTGTGTTTTCACCCATCGTTGCTTGCATCCACATCCTACAGACAGTCATGGTTTGCTCATGCACCATCTTCATCTTCATCCCTTCTTCACTCCTCTGGCATAGCTTATTTCCGTGCTTCAGGTTTCATTTGTTCCTGTAGCATCACATTTACGATAGCGAACTCCGCGTATCGATCATCCATTTCCACCACTTTTGTTGTGCGTGCACGTGTTTCATCGATCCATCAACATGCTCCGCAAGATAGCCTCCGTGACGCCCTACAAGACGACGGTGCGTCGCATGACGGCAGAAGCCGCCCCTGACACCAACAAGGCCATTCTCCAAATCGTGCGCTTCGACCCGGAGCGCAACTGCTCACGTGTGGAGAGCTACGAGTATGACAAGCACCACGACTACATGGTGCTTGACCTGCTCATTGCCGTGAAGGCGCATCAGGACCCTACACTAGCCTTCCGTGCCTCCTGCTGCGAGGGCGTCTGCGGAAGCTGCGCCATGAATATCAACGGTATCAACTCACTCGCCTGCATCACCTTCGCCAAGAACGTCACGACGATTGGCCCCCTGCCGAACTTCCCCGTCATTAAGGATCTCGTGGTGGACCTCCGCCACTTCTTCCAGCAGTACTCTTTCATCCGACCCTTCGTGCGCAACGTTAACCTCCACCGCAGCCAGATTGATGGCATCGTGGGACGCTACAACACTGTGGCTCGCGTCATGAACGGCTTGAGCCCAGACCAGAGCAAGGCCATTGATACGGCCGCACTGCAGCATTTCACTCGTGGTGAGTCAGAGGTGGTCTCGCTGCTCCGTGTGGCCGACGCGCTGTGCGAGGCCGGCAACGTGACGCACCTCATCTCCACCCTGGAGCGTCTGGAGGAGTGCGGTCTCACCTTAGACAACGCCCGTGTCACGGAGCTCGTGGAGCTCACTCTGAAGAACCATGCCGCGAAGCCAAAGATCCAGTAAGAGCGAGAGGAAGGAAGACGAAGACGACGAAAGGTGTGGCATGACGTAGCACATCATCATTGATTTCTAGCAGTAGTACGTCTGTGTGGGCTAGCATTGTAGTCTGTGGTTGGCCAGCGAGCTGTCGCTACTTCTTACCTTTCCCAAACATACACGCACGCACACTGTTGCCCTCCACTGTGAAGGTGGAAGGGCGATGGGTGAGTACTTATACCATAGCGGTGAGAATCACGTGCCTGTATTTGTACTGCGGGAGTAGTATTTGGCTGCGCTGACAGTTGTTTAAGCAAGCTTGTTGTTTTGTGATTTGTCACAGCGAGTGAGACAATCAGCATCCTCTTCTCAAGACGTGCACGTACACTCATGTACCTTCTTCTTTTTCTTCCTTCATTTGCTATAGTTTTACGGAGGCGTGTCTCGGTGCAGCCATCCGTCACAGTCTTAGCCCTCTTCTTTCTTACTGAGAATACGAGGGTGGACGCCACTTAACTGGCCCGACTCTGTATAGTTGGCACACCACTAGATTGATCACTTATTTTGGTGTAGTTGGTGGTGATGCGGAACATTCACAGTTTCTCCCCAACAAGCTACTTTGACTACTGCAAGCTGTGTTGCTGCTACATACCTCCACTTTTCTCCGCGCTCCTCATCAGCACCAACACGTTGCCCTATCATCTCTTCCTCCTCCCACTCCTGCGTACCTACTGCACGAAACGCGATGTGTACCACGAATGGGCTGCAGAGGATGATACAACAGCCAAGGGTAAGTATCATTGGCTCTTTTACTACTACTGCTTCACTGTCATGATAGTTGCGGAGGTGATGGTCTTTGGCAACCTCCTTCTTGTTATCTGCACACCACCAGGTTATGTGCCAAGCATTCCGTGGAAGTACCCACCCTTAATGCGTGATCCACGAGACCCGAGTGTTGTTCGTGCCGCGGAGCCTCGCTTGTTGAATCCAAACATGGAAGATACATCGAAGCTCGTGGCGAGGTTGTTCTCTGGTGACCTCAGCAACCGTAGACGACCAAATGGAGGCAAGGGCACCGGTGCTGCAGATGGCCCCACTGAGCCGGCGGTGGAGCATCCGCAGAATCCTCATATTGTAAGTCAGTTTGGCAGAAATGGCCGACTTCGTTACTGCAGCGCCTGTGCGCAGTACCAACCAGATCGTGCACATCACTGTGATGACTGTGATCGTTGCGTCTTTCAAATGGATCATCACTGCCCCTTTGTAAACAACTGTGTTGGCCGTAGCAACTGGAAGTTTTTTGTGCTCTTTGTGAGCTTCATTCCTGTCGGTGCCTTTCATATCGCCAGCACAACCCTCATTGTGTGGTGGCACCTCCTCGATTGGTCCTTGGATGGAGATGAGCTAACAGCTTTGGCGTTGATGGGCTTAGTACTTCTCAGCACCATCATGGGCATCGTCTTCTTGTGCTTTGCAGGACGGTTTTGGTTTCTCTTCTTTCAAGGTCACACAACCATGTCGATGCGTGTGTCAGGCTACGTGCGTGGCGCACCTGGGCCTAGCAGAGGTGAGCGACGTCACCGATTTCGCCGGGAGGTGTGTGGCCGTCAGCCGTGTTGGATGTTGCTGCTCCCCATCTACCCAGGAAATGATGATGAAGAAATGGAGGAGGAGGAGGCTCTCATGGGAACGGTGATGGAGGATGTGGTGTAGAGCTCGGCGGATGATGGCCGTTGTCGGGTTTGGACGTACTATTTTTTTATTTGTTTCTCCACGCTTGAACCTGTACTGTACTGGGTATATGATGTATGCGTACCTATCCCCTCTGTGCATGTACGCCCCCGTGCACTACCCATACCTCTTTCTTCGTTACTCATCTTGTTGATTGTTATGTGTTTGTTGTGTGATCAAGTTAACTCGGGGAAGAGTGCCAATAACCCTCCCTGTGTGTCTGTGTCCGGCTAGTTGATCTGCGAGGATCTGCTGCAACACGCCATCGTACAGAACTCCTAACAATAGTACAGGCTATTTTTTTTTTGCCCGGTTAATCAGCTATCATGCGCGTGATCTGCTATCGCAATCGCCATGCGCATCCTGGCCAATCGCACTGCTGTGGCTACGTCACACCCATCATCGTTGCTGGTCTCACCATTGCCCTTGGCGCAAGCTGTGTAGCCTTCTACGTACTCCTCATAACACGCAACCCGACGGTGGCGTACACCGTGGCACTTAGCGTTGTATTTTCCATCATCTCCATCTTCATTGTTCCCATGGTTTTGTGGTCCTACTACGTCGTCGTCTTCACCTCTCCTGGATTTGTGCCTCGGCAGACGTGGTCGAGTGCGCCGACGTACTGCCCATCTCACGATACGGCAGATGTAGAAGCAGCCGCCACCGCGCTGGAGCAACTGCAACTACAGCATGAACGCCGTCGGAACCGTGACCATGACGATGAAGAAGATAGTGGGCAAGCACAAATTCTCTCAAATCGAAATGCCCAAGGTAGTGGGGAGGAAGAGGAAGTTGGCCTGAATGAAGGCTACGTCACACAGCTCACTGGGAATGGAGAGCTGCGCTTCTGCCACGTCTGCAAGGTGTACAAGCCTGATGACGCACATCACTGCAGCCAATGTCAGCGCTGCGTTCTCAAGTTCGATCACCACTGCCCCTACATCAACAACTGTGTTGGTCGCAACAACTACAAGGTCTTTCTCATTTTCATTCTGTATGCTGGGGTGGGCTGCACCATTGCCGCGGTGCTGATGGCCATCGCCATCTTTACGCTCGATCGTTCCAGATCAGCCACCGGAAACCTTCCGTGGCTCGCGCCAACTATCATCCTTGCTTGTATTGGTTTGACGCTGGATGCCTTTTACCTAGATCATAGGCGTCTTCTTGCGCGAGGCGATAGCTCACTCACAGCGATGCAGAAGGAGCAGAAGTCGTGCATGAATGGGGAAGGTGATGTGGTGTGTTGTGCCGAGGCAGAGGATCCTGACGTGGTGGCACAACGGCAGCGTAAGGAAGTGGAGCTAGCTCGCCGTCATCGACGGGTTCTCCTCGGGCCGCCAGAGGAGCGCAACCGCACGTGCTGCCGTGCACTGCTTCCCATCCCTGCACGTCAAGGAGATGAGGTTGATGAAACCCTTCATCCGGCTCACGCAGTACGTCTTCCCAACGACGGCAACGGTGTATAGTTGGCGGAGATTCTGAAACCAGATAATCGTGTCACGCATCATGTAGATTGTTGAGAGCCACATCCCTGTGATGTGATGACCGTGGCACACACTACTCCCTTTCATTTTGTCTGGACAAGAAAACAACACCTGTGGTTTGCGTGGTGTGAAGGGATTTGATGATGTGTGTGTATGCGGTAACATAGCCGCCTGCTTAATGAGTGGTCCTGCAGCATGTTCGCCGACGTGATGAAGAGATGATCAAAGCACAGCATTAACCCAAAAAAAAAAATCTTCTCTTCGTTCTTCTTTCATGTATTAGTTTTAGTGTAGTTAGTCCAGGTGCCTGAGCCGCACGCAGACAAACACGTGTTCAGCTCGCATTCGTTGATTTTCTTCATCATTCGTTGCCGTCGTTGTGCCACCTCGCCGCGGGCCGTATTCTTCCCCCGTCTCAACAACATCACCACCCTTGAGCTTGTTGCGTTACCTTCTTGGGTGTCATCCGCCAAGACAACACTTTTAGACGCAGTGCGTGTGTGACCGACGCATCTGCTTGTTTGGATTGCCGTCTTTACAAGAGACGTGTTGAGGTGCCTCTCTCTGTGAATGTCGTTGCCACCGTTGCGGTCCTACCGTTCTGCCGAAGAAGACGGTCGTACGCTCGCGCCGCAGCCTGCGCACAATAACACCACAATCCATAATAACAGCAACCGGAAGCCCACAGCAGAGACGGTTACAAGTATGAGCTCCCGAGGAACCAAGGGAAGCCGCCAAACGTCTGCAGGGGAGCCAAAGCGTACGCCGAATCCTCTTCACCCAGATCAGCACAGCAGCACCACCTCTTCAACACCTGTGGAAGATGGTGAGCTGGGTCGTCTCAAGGGCCTTCTACGTGATCAGTCGAAGCGACTGACGGAGCGGGTGGACCCCGAGGTGGATCCCAGCCTCTACGCCAGCGTCGTGGAGGGAGCGGCACGCATGAGCGAGACCAACAGCCCGCAACGCGTAGGCTTCGGTGAGGGTGACGAAGATGCAGAGCAGGTGGCCGTGGTGGACCTCCCACACACAACCTCCTCTCAGCCAACGTTGGGCGGAGCGAAGTACTATACCAATCCGGAGCTCAGTCGCAATCCCATGGCGGTGCTTGATGGCCAACGTTCTGTGGCGCAGGCTGTTTCACCAGGACGTGGTACGGCGCGTACACTGGTTGACGCAGACCCAGAGGTGCGCCGCCTCGCGGACGAGGTTGCGAAGCGTGAAGGTCGTATGGAAGACCGCGCGGCGGAGCTTCGTCGCCAGTGGGATAACCCCGTGGCCTCCACCGGCCGCATTGAGCCTGCCAGCCCGGCCGTCTTCTCCGCTGAGACGGAGGATGAGATTCGTGAGAAGGCCGCTGCCGCCGAGGATTTCGCCGAAAACCACGTGAAGCGCCAAAAGCTGCAGCTCAAGCAGCAGAGGCTACTGCAGCAACAACAGGGGTCCTCCATCCCCACCCAACGGCAGGGAAGCACGAGCTCGAGCAACGATTCGTCGGAACGTCCAGATACACGACAAGGAGATGCATCGCCCTACACCCCAGACCCTCGTGCAACTAACGAAACTGTTGCCACAGGCTCCCCTCTGGCCAGCAGCAGCATCTCTAAGCTCAGTTACGCGGCTCAGGCGGTCATGAATATGCTCGGCCACCGCCACGACGTGGTGCTTCCGTCGCCCACCGAAACAAGTGTGGTGAGAACCGGTGATGTGCTCTCCAGCGACCACATCCTCAAGCTCGACTTGCAAGACGCCCTCCACGACCGTCATGGCCCGACAGGCATGATTGCCGGTGCCCCCTTTTTCCGCGTCGTGCCGAAGCTCAACATCGCAGGTGTGGCCCAGGCCAATCTCAGCTCCATCAAGGCCATCATCAACGAGCTCCGTCGTGCCCACATTGACGGCCCCGTCATTTGGGTGAATCTCCGTGAAGAACCACTTGTGTACCTCAACAACGTGGCGCACATTGTGCGTGAGCGCAATGACCCACTCAAGCCCGTCATCATCCCCAACGTGACGGGCAGGGTGATTGAGAGCATCGAGTCGAAGCTCAAGCAGGAGGTGCTGCAGGAAGCTATGGAGAATGGTGGCAACATCAGCGTGCACGTGGAAGGTACGGATGGCATCATGGAGGACCAGTGGGTGTCTGCCGATACGCAGAGCGTCCAGACCCTGGCCGAGGCCTTCCACACCATTGCTCGTGGCCTTGGCACCACTCTAGAGGTGCAGTACTACCGTCGGCCCATCACACAGAATATTGGCCCTCAGCCTGGTGACTTCGACTTCGTTCTAGAGGCATGTTTGGAGGAGCCCAAGGCCGTCATCGTCTTCAACTGCCAAACCGGTCGAGGTCGTACCAGTAGCATGATGCAAATCGCCAACATTGTGCGATTCTACCAACTCTGTGTGAAGGATGTATCGGCCGATGTGCGTCTGCTCCGTGGCTCGAGCACAGGGCCCACCTTCCGCACCATTCAGAAGCTTGTGTCGCTGTTTCCCGACGGCAAACTCCACGAGCGACGCCTCGTGGTGCTCATGGATATGGCAGACAAGGTCTACTCCATCTCCCAGCACATCAACAACGCCTTCGAAAACATGGATGGCAGTCCAGAAGTGGCCATGATGCATCTACAGATGTACGCCTACTTCCTCGTCTTCAGTTACTACTGCGAGCAGCGGCTGTGGAACTTTGCCACGAAGCGCTCCTTCACGGACTGGCTCAGTGATAACCCACACATGAAGCTTCTCATCACGGGTGTACGTGATAAGCTCGAGGACCAACTGCGGTCCGAGCACATCGTGGCCCCTGCCGCCCAATTCGGCGCCGACGTGGAGGAGGCTCGGCTGATCAAGCAGCGCCACGGCAATGTGCTGAGCTCCGGACGCATTCTCTGCAGTGTTTCCATGGACCGCAGCAGTACATACCGCCCACTTCGTCAGTTGGCCCCTGACGTGCCCATCTTCAGCAGTGGCCGTCTACGACCTGAGGATCGCCGCAGCCTCATTGAGAATGTGCGCCACTCCTTCCCAGGACGCAAGATCCACTGGCTCAGCCTGCGTGCAGAGCCAATGGTACTCATCAATGGACGGAGCTACACCCTCTCCGACTTTAACCTGCCATCCTCCGTCGCCGACAACGGTATCACGATGCACGTGTCGATGCAAGCCATGGAGCAGATTGAAGATCGTCTGCGTAGGGATGTCATTTTAGAAGCCCAAGAAAATGGTGGCATCATCATTCTTCATCACATGGATGAGCACGGCAAGCGCACTACCTTGCACGAGAAGCTCACCTCCGTCCAGGCCACGAAGTCTCAGATGGAGTCCTTCGCTGAGGAGTTTGATGTGCATTACGACCGTGTGCCAATTCCATTCTCGGGCCAGCTCTACGCCACCGATCTTGATCCACTCCTGCGATACCTCAGCAGTAGCGACTACGGTCCAGATCATGTGGTCATCATCAACGATGCGGAAGGAACCACACGTTCTTCGGTTGTGCTCAATATCATCACCCTCTTCCGTGCAGCTCAGCGTCGTAGCCTTCGCACCATCCAAAGTACCAACGACATCATCAATCTTTTGCGCCTGGACAAGACGGGTGTGGTGCTGCCCAACGCGCAGATCTCGAGCATGTTGCCCGTCGACGCCAACGAGGTTCCCGCCCACAACGTGGAGATCCTCCTTGCCTCCACCATTTGCCAGATGCTGACCTCCGGTAGCATTCTTCGCACCGTGGACTGCGCCATCTCTCTCGGCGGACGAGGACGGCGCTGGAACATTCTGCATCATCTTGACTACCTCAAGAAGCTCATTAGTGAACCTGGTGCTGACAAGACGGTTTGCATCAGCAACGCCATCAACGGCCTGCGGTGCTACCTCCTCGTGCTCCTCACGACGCTCTATCTGGATGGGCAAGACAGCCTGGAGAGCGGCCACTCCTTCAGTGCGTGGGTGGCGGAGCGGACGGAGGTCTCACACATCATCAACAACCTAGAGGCGAGAGGAGAGGCCGCACTCAAGTACGTTGCCCCAGACAACCTCATGAAGGCCGACCTCTCCCGCCGCTGTGGTGATGTGCTCACCGCCAACTTCTGCGTCAAGGCAGATCACTTCCCTGGCTGCCAAAAGAAGGGTCTTCGACCGGAGCTCTGCGGAGCGCCAAACTTCCGCAAGGTGCAGTTCGTCAACGTCTACGGCGTAGCCATCCCCACTCGCACGGGTATTCACAACGTCTTATCTCTCTTGGGTGCTACAAACGAACCGATGCGGACGTACCCCGGTCAGAAGAACGACCGCCAGCTCTACCTCGGCTTTGCCGCACCGCGCCTCTTCGATCCCAACTTCAAGCCCGAGGAGCTACAGCGGCCCTTACGTGGTTCCGTCGTGTGGGTGAACCTGCGTGAGGAGCCCCTCATTTACGTGGGTGACCGTCCATGTGTGTTCCGTGACTTGGCGCAGCCCTACGTTAACGTGGAGCTCACCGGCATCGAGACGGAGAAGATTGAGCATGTGGAGATGCAGCTGAAGCGGGATATCCTCAACGAGGCCAGCGCATACGATGGCCAGTTCCTCGTGCATGACGAGGGCAACCCAGGCGAGCTCGTTGGTCGATGGGAAGTTGCCAATGAAGAAAGCGTCAACACCATCCGCGACATTTATGACGACTTGGAGGACCTCGGCTTCCGCTGCCACATGATCCGCCTCCCTGTGACGGATGAGCAGAGCCCGGCCATCAGCGACTTTGATCTTCTTGTGGTGGCGCTGCTCCCACGTATTGCCAAGCATCTCGACAGACGTGAGACGCTCTCCTTCGTCTTCAACTGCCAAATGGGTCGTGGCCGCACCACGACTGGCATGGTGGTGTGCTGCCTGCTCATTGGCCTCGTCACACCCGAGTACTACGACGAGCTCAACAACCTCTACAATCCACTTCACAAGGAGGGAGACTCGGAGCTCTGCAGAGGCAACTACGCCGTCATTGTGCAGCTCATGCGAGTGCTTAGCCAAGGACGCAAGGGAAAGGGTCATGTAGATTTAGTACTGGAGGCATGCTCCAAGATGCAGAACCTCCGCACAGCTATTGAGGGCTACGCACTTGCCGCGGCCTCGCCAGACTCCACCGAGGAGGGTCGCGCGCGTGCCCATCACGCTGGTGTGCATTATCTCGTCCGGTACTTCAACATCATTGTTTTTGCCGTCTACCTGGAAGAGGAGTATGATCGCATGGCGAAGCGCATGAAGCGGACCTTCGTACAGTGGATGTCTGCCCACCCAGAACTTACTAGCCTCACGCAAGCATGCGCACTCCGGTAGGTTGTGAGCTCCTTCCTCCTCACACTTCCAGCTCTCATGGATTGAACTGATGATGATCTCTTTTTTCTGTCGAGCTCATGCTGATGTTGATGGAGTTGGTCGCGAATGGGATATACGCCTCCTTTGGTGTTAAGATGCGCTTGTTCCACGAGCTCACAATGTGTCTGTGTTGTATCTTGCGTGTTGGCTTTTTGGTGTTGAGAGGCGTCAACTTCGGTGTATGTATGTGTGTTGGGGGGGTCATATCGACGCAGCACTGCCGCTTATGTAATCATAGCTCCTCAGTTTCCATCACTCCACCCCCCCCCCCACACACACACACGCACCTCGGTCATTTTAAGCGCAGCCAACGCCATCACGGAGCCTCCCCCCTCTTCTCTCTCTCCCTTCCCTTTCATCGGTCCTGCACCTCCACACGCGGCCAGCCTGCCACACCTCCTACCAACCATGTATCTAGAGTGTGCTCTTCCATGTTAGGCAAACGTATTCAAACTTGTTTTTCTTCTCTCCTGAAAGCACCAACGTGAGAGAGTCTATACGCAGCGTGTGTATGATGGCGGATCTCCTTCATCACCGCCAACGCCGCCGTCAACACGCGAGTGTGCGGTACGGAGGTTATCTCCGTCATGTACGTGTATTCCATCATACCGCTGTCTATCACTTCTTTTGGATTTTTGTGTTTTGTGTGTGTGCCGTTGTTGCTGTGGTGTGAGTGGAGGAAGAGGGGGGTTTGCGGTACCGCATTATAACACAACAACACGACCTCCATCATCCTCCACGGCGAAGAGTTGAGGCGTACTCTGGCGTGGCCCCCCTCCTCCTTTTCTTTTGGGTACGTTTTGCCATCACAGCTGTGCAATCTTCAAAGCTGCTCCGAGACTGACAACCAACGTTGGGGGGGAAGTGGGGAAGTGCAAATCTTCTCTTCTCGCCTTCATCATTGACTGCCGAGCACGTCAACAATACAATGTATTTGTGTCGAGACTAAGAGTATGTGTGTTGGATTGCACTATGTGTGTTTTGTGGTTGAGCTCCCCATCTCTTTTCCTCGTGTTAGAACCGTACGTGGAAACAATCAAAACTGTGGCAGCATGACACCTCAGCGGTGATATTCCGGTGCTTACGCATTCTGTTTGCTGCAGGTGTACCGCGTGCCTACTACTACTCATCATCTGCTCTATTTCTTCCTTCATCTTCCTGCGGTGGCACAGCATTCATCGCATTTGGCGAACAATAGGTAGTGTGGTGATCTACGACACTTAGGTTGTGACTTGCAGACGTCTGCACACAACAACAACAACCACAGCAACAACAACAACAGCAACAAACATGGCCTCGTCTGCCTACTTCAAGAAGCTCAACTCACAGTCTGTCTTGGCCGTTAACCAAGTTCAGGGCTTGCTGGAACAGCTCTCATGTGAGCTCTCCCTTTCACGCCCAATGGATCCGTTGGGGTCAATGATCACACGTCTGCGTGAGATGGCCGCGGCCGAAGCGGCGGCTGAGGCACTCTACGAGGAGGGCGGCTCCGTAGATGATCTCGCCGCCTCCACTACGGCCGTTGCCACCTTCAACGTCACTACCCCACGCAAGATCATCTCTCTCCTGGGCGGCCCGCTCTGTGGCAAGACGGCACAGAGCTCCATGGCATGCGCCGTGAGCGGCGGCCTCATCTTCTCTGCCGGCGAGCTGCTCGAGGAGGCGGTGAATGGCGGACGACGAAAGCGCGGGGATAACGTACACATTCCAGAAGATCTGCAACAGGCAGTGCTCGTGGCGATGCGCTCTGGCGAAGCCGCGACGACGGAGATCATGACTCGTCTCTTCGTCAATCGTGTGATGCAGGTGGAGGCGGAGGAGCAGAGCCAACGTGAGGCTGACCCCCATGCCCTGGTGCCCCGCAAGACCTTTTTCCTCGATGGCTATCCCCGCACTGTAGAGCAGGCCCTGGCGTTAGAGGCGGCACTCGGTGAGGTGGCCGGTGTGATTCTCGTGTACTGCCCAAAATCTGTGCTGGTGCAGCGCATGACCAACGCCAACTTCCAACCAGATGATCAACAAAGACGGTGGCGGCAGTACATTGAGGAGACGATCCCGCTAGAAGAGTTCTGGAAGGCCAAGAAGAAGCTCCACGTAGTGGATGGCTCCCTAGATCGTCACCAGTGCAGTGAGCAGGTGAAGAAGTTGCTGCAGGAGCAGTAGATGATGCTTCTACTTGGATGAGAGGAGAGAGGATTGCGTGTATGTGTGTGTGTGAGAGGTTGGAGTGGTAGCGTTGTGTGCCTGCCCTAACCTTCCACGTCAAGACCCATACACCCATCATTCTTCTTCTCCCTCTGACGACGGCACTCACATGCGTGGTGAATACCGCTGTATTTGTGCGAGCGATGTATGACATAACACATCTCCTCCTTCGCTGGAAGATGGGGATGAGGGTAGCATAGATGCGCCCCCTCGACAACCCAAACAAAAAATGAGGCACATGAGCGTGTGTGTGTGTGTGTGCCTGTGGTGATATTGTTGCACTCTTCAGATGTGTTATCCTGCATTTACGTTGTTCTTCTTCTCTTTTTTTTTGATTGTAGGGCATCGCACACGTTCTGAGGGCAGACTACGGCTACCAAAGCACCTCCCACTGCCGTTTTTAGGTGAACGGGGTGTTTCTGTCTGTCGTGAGTGTGTGTTGGTGTGTACGTGGCAAGACTTCTGCCACCGAAGATCATCACCCTTCATAGAAGAATCTTCATAGACGTTTTACGCAGATGGACTTTTTACGATTTTCAAGCTCACAGAGGTATGCCACCACTCTCCCGCTTCGCTCTCTCTCTTTCCGCGTCACCGTATCACGTGCGTTGATGGTGGAAGAGAACAAGCCTGAGATGCTGTGCTGCACCGACATCCCCTTCGATGCAAAGCTGCTCTCCCCCAACGAGCGTCTTGCCTCCTACGAAGTTGTTCGTCAGGCTCTAGGCAACCTCCAGTTTATGAACGACGTCGAGGAGGGTGGGGAAGGTGGGGGCTTCTTCCCGCACAGTGGCGCTGCCGGTGTGTTTGGTGGTGGTGCCTCATCCAACGATGCATCAGGCCTCCACGCACTCATGGATCGCACTGGAACCATTCCGGACCTTCAGGCCACCACAGATGTCGCAGCAGCTGCAGCAGCATCCTCTGGCCCTCGGCTGCCCAACTCCCCAACAAGCGCAGGCTACTCCACCATTGCCAGTGTTCTGCGCAATCGGCGTGAGCTTGTGCAGCAGCTGCGTCAGCCCGAAGCCTCACTCTTCACACGCCCAAGCACGGAGGACTACATCGACCTCAACGATGAAAACGGTGCCGTCGTGGAACCTTCTCACTGGCCCAGTCGTCTTGCGCCGGTGATCCTGCGTCAGCACCGCAAAGACCATCAGCCGAATCGGAACATGTTCCTCATGTGGGATTCTGGCCACCTCGAAGTACCGGAGGAGGAGGCGGCCGATGCATCCACAGGAGGTGGTGGGTGGGGCCCGCTGGAGGTCCTTCGCTTTGGTGGGCGTCCAGGCACAGGCGGTAACAACCCAGCGTCGGGTGATCTCCACTGGCATGGCCACGAACGTGTCATGTGCACCATCACATCGGAACGTTCTGAGTTCTTCTTCAGTGCAAAGCCCTCCCTTAATCAGTGGCACACACTGATGGTGGACTCACTCTACATTTACTCCTTCAAGGTTGAGGCACTGACGGTCAGCTCACCAGGAACGGCATATGGTGATGTGGCCCAGCTCATCTCCGACGACGTGCGTGTGCTCGCGGCAGAGGTGGCGGCCAAGTGTGAGTCCATGGAAGGAACCACGCGAGGCACCATGTCTAGGCTGTGGTTGAAGGGTCTTGCGTTGATCAAAGGTGTGGCCACCACTGCTGCGGCCACGACAGCAGGTGATGGAGCGGGCACAAAGACCTCCTCCTCCCCATCTTCATGGGTCCTGGAAGCAGAGCCCACAAGAGAAACAATGGAGCTCATTGGTGCGGCTGCAGCACACACAACCCCCTTCGCAGGTGCTGGTGGTGGTGGTCGTGGGCGTGCGGCGGCGAAGATGGACTCCAGCAGTGCCACCTTTGTGCGTCCTGTGATGGCGCCGGGTATGTGTCGGTACCACATCTTTGGCACCGTGGAGCGCTGCTTGGGTCTTCCTTACCGTGTAGCCTACCTGCGATGTGAGTTGATGCATGACGTACCGCCCGAATACAACCGTGGTGGTCGTCCAGGCTTTGAGCCGCAGACACTCTACACACAGCTGAGCTACGCGGGTGAGTTGTTGGTGGATGACTTCATGTGGGACGTTGACCACACCTTCAATCTTCCTTTTGAGTGCGCCTTCGTGGATTTTGAACTGCCTCCTTCTCCGCTGCGGCTCATTGTGACGGCCTACTCGGGCGCCGCAGGCACCGATGAAGCCACGCAGTCTATCGTTGGCTATACTTCCATCACACTTCCTATTGCATCTCCAGGACACCACCAACTCCACGCACCCATGTGGGCTCCGCACATGACGGGTCACGAGTACGTGAAGTCGGCCATCATTGGCGGTGCTCCCACGCTGGTCAACCCACGTTCTGCAGGTCCGCCAGAGATTGCTCTACGCACAGGCGTGGCGGTGCGAGAGGGTCTTCACGCCGATACGGTAGGTGAGGTGATGGTGAACCTCAACATTGTTCGTCAGCGACGCGTTCATGAAGGAAAGAACTGAGGTGAGGATGCGTGATGACCCTGTTTGTTGTTTTTCATGCACACGTTTGGATGACAAATTGGTCATGTTGAGCTGATTCTTGCTTCACGTTTGAGCGTATGCCAATTGTTATTGTGCTCCTTCACTGCGATCATTGGTTTCTGACTTCCCTGTCTGTGTTGTGCCCCTTGGTGTGTAACCCCCCTAGTTAGGTAGTAGCTCTTCTATCTCAGCCCTATCATCTTCCCGATGAGCGGCGCCTCCAACCCCTACGATCCCACACGCAATGTTCGTCGTGGTCTCAACACGCGTGTTGTCATCCGCGAGAAGCCGCTGCTGAAGTCACGTGGTCAACGTCTGTACGACTACCTCCGCCCAACTATGCGTCCTGGCTTCAAGGTGGTGGAAACCTTTGAGTTGTGCAAGATGATGGCATGCATCATCTTTCCCGTATTCATGCTGCTGTACTGGAAGCATGTGCAGAAGGATCTCCCCGACACGTGGGAGAAACAGTTTGGCGGACTTCAGCATCGCCAGTTCCGTGAGGATCAGCTGCCCGAGCAGGATACCGACTACTTTTCCATCATCAACTCATTTCAGGAGCGAAGAGACAAGGCACTCGATCGAAAGCGCGAGGACGTGCTGAATCGTCGTGTGTGATGATCCAGAAGTTGTGGGCCACACATACATGCACAACATCAAAACAACAAAACGTGCATGCTGATGCCGCTGCTCTCCTTTTTCACTTTGTCGTTTGGATTGGTTCTTCTGCAGCGTGAATGGAGCTGCCTGCTCCCTCAGTGGCGTTAATATGGCTCCCACAACACACCAACTCAACAATGAAGTCCATGTTGGTGGAGTTTGGTGGATGCCTGTTGTGTTGGTGCTCGTATCGAGACATAACTTCCACCACGATGAGTGCTCTTGTTTGCATGGGCAGTATTCTCTTCCTGTGTGACTGCTGATGCTACACAGCCAATCTAATTCATGTTTTCCTTTCATCTTGTTGTTGGTGTAGGTAGGTAGTGTGTCGGATACCTTTGATTGAACGACTCACGTCACTCGTCGTCTCGCAGTAAGACGGCAGAACCTGATTTGAGGTGGTTGAGTTGTCAGTAGTATCTACGCAACCTCAACTGGTGGTGAGCGATACATTTTAGCTCCACCTTGTTGCTGTTTCGTGTGTGTGTTTGTGTGTCTGTGTAGCAGAGGCTCCTACCTTTGGTCATACCTTTGATGGCCAAGAGAGTACGTGAGTCGCCGCATTACCTATCAACTTCATCATCTGCATCCTCCGAGCGTAGTGAGATGAGCAGCAGCAGCAGCAGCTCCATGGTTGACTCCTCCGACTCCGATGAGAGCATGCCCCCGGCACCAACTGCTGTGCAGTTTGAGCAACAAATGACGGACCTCGGCCTCGACGATGATCTCAAGGAGAGCCTTCGCTCCATGACTCCCAACACCCGGCGAGATATCATCAGCGATATCGTCCGTGACCGCAACCCTATCCCTGTGCCACTTCCCATGAGTGGTGGTGGCTGGAATGCGCCGCAGAATTCAATCGATGATCTGCGCGATCTCTTTTTTCCAGGCCTCTTCGGCAGCTTGGTCGAGAGCCGAAGCGCCTCGGAGGAACCAGTTGGTGCTCCCCAGCCCGTACGTGGCTTTCGGATGCGGCCGCCGGTGGAGGAGGATGACGGCGATGGTATGGACGTTGATCTGATGCCAGGACAGCTTGCCGCGCTGCTACAGCCGCGGATTCAGACGATGCTGCACCACATCGCCCAAATCACCGCGATGCAGTCCATGGGTAGTGTGCGAGATGTAGATGATATGAGTTATGAGGAGCTCCTCGCGCTGGAGGAGCAGATTGGTGATGTAAGTAAGGGTCTCACCCCCGAACAAATGAAGGCATGCCTCATTGTGCCAACGACTCCGCCAACCTCCACGGAAAACTGCCCCATTTGCTTGGAAGAGCTACTAGCACCTCCACCCACCCCAGGGGCCAATCCGACAGTGGCGGGTGAATCGGGTAGTGTGTTGCAGCGTCATCGTCCTGCTGCGTTGAAGGCGTGCGGACACGTGTTCCACCGCGATTGCCTCAAAACGTGGCTACAGATTAACAAGGTTTGCCCCATTTGCAAGAAGGACTGTGTTTAAGCAAGTGCGTCTGTAGCTGTGCGTATATGTGTTGTTATGACGAGGATACTTGGGAGGCACACATACACAGGTACATTTCTCAATGATGACGTTGTTGCCGATGAGGGTGTGGAAGATGAAGAAGGCCCGATTTCTGTGCGGTTATTTTTTGTTTGCTTCGTGCATGGATGCGTGCACGTGTGCGTGCGTGGTGTGTGTGGAGAGAGGAAACTGCATCGTCACACATACGAACACGCCGGCACTAGAATCAGTGGAGGTGAGTTATTGCCGTGACTTGCGGGTACGACCAGAACCATGGATGTGTGAGGCACTGTATTTACGCTCAACTGTGTTTGGAAGTGAGGACGTTGGAAAGTTCCTCCTCGTGGATATTGCTTGTTGATACGGCGCATCATCATTCGTCATGAGGAGGGGGTCTATGCCTATGGAGGTTTTTGTTGAGGACAGGAGAGAATCTTCTGGTTAGATGACGGAATTGTAGCCAGGGTGCGGTCACTTGCACCACCTCTTCATGCTATGCATCACTACCCGCAGAGTGGTCCTCAGAAAGTGTATTATAACTTTTCCTGGTGGCGTGAGATCACAGACCACAGGCCACGTTCCCTTCTTCACCCTCAACCTCAGCACACTTGAGATGACTACCTGGGCTAATCACAAGATTCCTGTTACCGTTGTTAAGCATCTTTTTATTGCTTCATTCACATGTGTTGTTTGTCTTTATGAGCATAATTAGTAGCACAACATCTGGCACTGCTGTGAATATGACGAGCCTCTTTAGTTCCTACGAGGAGAGCTTCAACGATGGAGTGGCGGAGGTGCGTTCGGTGATGGTGCGGCTGCATGATGGCCTCCGCTTACAGGAGGAGCACACTGCAGATGTTCGTCGGCTATACACCCCGCCACCCATCACTGGGCCATCGAGCCGCACTGCACAGGTGCAGTCCATCATGCAGGGCATCTTCTCTATCCGTGACTACGTTAACAGCATGAGCTACGAGTCTCATGACTTGGAGGATCATCTTCAGGCCGCCGCAACCGCCAAGGTGGAGGAACATCGACGCACACTCGCTGCACTGGAGCGCGAGGTGACGGAGCTGCGCCAGAGGTGTACCGCCGCCGATCGCAAAGACCTGCTTACCTTTCACAATACCGGTGATGGTGGTGGGGGCTTCATCAACGAACCCGCGGATGCCGAAACCCAACAACACCGGATGATGTCTCTGCGTACAACGGAGAAGCTGCAATCAGGCACCAATACGCTGCGTCGCGCAGAAGCACTCCTCAACCAAGGCAATGAGATGGGCCATGCCACACTCACCACACTTGGCGCTCAGACAGAGCAAATGCAATCCATTGCTGGGACGACTTTGGACGTGGATGCGGAGATCTCGACCGCTCGTGGCATTATTCAAGGTATGCAGCGAACAGCACTCAAGCACAAGTTGGTGCTTATCTCTGTCATTGGGGTGCTTGTGTTGATGCTCATTTATGTCCTCTACGCCAAGATTCATGGATAAGTTTGCGCGCGCCACGGATGTCGCAAGCTGACGGTCCAGACGGTTGCTATATCGTTTGTCGGAATAGCTGCCACCTCTATACACCAGCGGTGGGAGTACATCACCACACCGTCCAAGCCAATGCTACCAGCCACACTTATCAGGATGAATCGATGCACTGAGAATGCTTTCTGCCTTCCACAAGTTTGATGTGATGATTCTTCTCCATCTCTCCTTCATCATTTTTCTTCGTCGGTTGGTTTTGTGTAGAGCGTCGAGCTATACACAAACGTTAGGAACGGCAGCACAATCATTGTGTTGTGTGCTTTCTTACATTCACAACTGTCGTTGAGCACGGGAACCAATGACCTCTTCCTTGTTAGATACCTATGAGGAGGAATACAGAGATGCAGAGCGACGCATCAGTGAGGAGATGGAGCAGCTGCGGCAAACACTTGCCGGAGGAGCTGCGGCGGCAGGCTACAAGGCTCCACCCGCATCTGGCCCAGGTAGTCGTGGCCACCGGTGTGCCAATCTTACACGTCTTCTTCACCAACTCAAGGAACTCATCAGCAACATGGAGTACGAGAGCAATGAGCTCTCCGCTGGCTTGAAGCAGGCGGCGAAGGAGCGCATTGGCAACTACCGCACGCAGCTGCTCAAGCTCGAGGATGCGGTGACGGCCATCAAGAGCAGCTCTAGCGCCGCCGATCGCACTGACCTTCTTGGCAATCGTGGGGCGGGTACAACCAAAAACACTGCGGCGTTAGGCGCTGGCGGTGATTTAGATGACGAAACCGCCCAGAATCGTCTACGCATGATGGAGAATACGGCCAAGGTAAAGCAAGGCTCCAACACACTGCAGCAGGCTGAGCGTCTTCTCAACGACACAGAGCAAATCGCCAACGACGGGCTCACAACGTTGCGTGGGCAAACAGAAACAATGCACCACATTGCCGAAACAACCATCGCGGTGGATGAGGAGATCTCCGAGGCCCGGAAGGTTCTCGTTAACTTGCAACGTGCGATGATCAAGCACAAGCTCATTCTGATCGCCATCATTTGTGTATTGTTGTTCTTAATTATTGTGGCAATCTACGTCAGTACCTCAAAGGGCAAATCAAGCAAACCGGTGCAGACGACGCAGGCACCGGCGACGGAGGTGCCTACGTGGGCTCCACCAACGTGGTAGTTGTGGGCGTGTATGTCTGGTTGCATCCAGAAAATGGTTATGTGGAGGGACGCACCCATGTTGTGTAGAGTTGTGCGTGTAGGTGGTGTTTGATGCATGAGTGAGTTGGCCCTTGAGGTGATTTTGTTGCATCGGAATGATAGTTGGCATGTGGCTAACGTGGATTCACGTTCTTGCTGGATCTTCACTCATTGGCTTCACCACATGAGCTCCCACGTGCATCGTCTTTTCTTCCCTTCTTCTGTGTGCTTTCTTGTTTCGATGATGTGTAGGCCGCGTGGTGCTCTGAACGTGGTCAATGGCTTCCTCCTCAACGCCCACTTTTACCGATCCAGATGTGCTCGTGAAGGAACTTCTGGAGGCGTATCAACACTGCCTCGAGTGTGAGCTGCCAAGTATTCATGCCGCCTATGGATTCGCACACTCCACCACAATGAAGCTTCACCAGATGCACCTTGATGCAGCTCCATCAACCTTGCATGAGCGCATGGAGGACTTCGTGCTTCTTATCCAGGCAGTTGTACGTTTATATGAATTTCTCTTCACGCACGTCTTCACAGACCAACTCGACGCGTTGCTACGTCTTCTCAACCGCGCAGAAGCCATCAGCACCGCGCTTCATCATCCACAGCGCATGCGTTTTGCCCTTGACCGACTGCGGCGTATGCTACGCGAGGTCAATGCACGCCAACACCAAAACTACCATCGTCGCTTGCACACGGGCACCGGTGGACGGCCGTCATCGGGCATCATTGTGGGCGTATCAACGTCCCTCTCGGCAGAGGAACAGACCGAGGCCATGGAGCTCCTCACACGGCAGCTGCACGTGACGGCCGTCGTGTTTCCAGAAGGAGCAGATGAGGTAATCCTCACGCGTGTGCTTGGCTGCCGCGTCATGATCAGCCACAAACCCGCGGAGGCGTACAGTTCGTCCAGTGATGGAGCACAAATATCATGCGCCACACCTGAATTGTTGCGACGCTTTCAGAGTACTCATCACGATGATGATCATGTTGGGGGTGACGAGGAGCTGCAGAGGCTCCTCTCACTCCTGGAGCATGGAGCGGCAGAGGTGGCGTGCATGGAAGAGGAGAAGGAGGACACATGTGCTGTGAAGATGGAGGAGCATGGTACCAATTATCACACCTCACCATCCACGTTGCCGGAGGTTGTGGAGGTGGAGGATGACTGGAGCCCACGACATCGTTCCGCGCGCGACGCCTTCTGTGCCAGTCTTCGAAAGCGCACCAGAGATGGAGATGATGGCATGGCATCGCCGCTATTGCCGTCTGCGACAACCAATATCGGCACCATGGCTGCATCTCCTCTGTCAGCGTGGAGCTCCACCCCGGTAAGCTTGGCTGGGGGAGGTCCGACAGCCGCACCAACCACCTCCACCCCCTCCTCCACCATGATGTGGGAGGTGGCGATGCCAGCCCCGCCTGAAACTGCAGAGGAGGCGTTGGTGCAGGAATCGCAACAGGTGGTGTATAGCCCCCACACCTCCACACTGGCCAACTACCCGCTCGTCGAGGAGATGCCGGCGCCACCAGCGACGTGGCGCTTCCAGCTCGGCAGCAGCGTGAAGGCGATGCGGCAAGAGGTGACGGATAAGATTGTGGCTCTGGGATCTTCAGTGGAGCAGAGCAGCACCTTCGTCAAGGGTACCACACACCTCGTTGCGGCAGAGGGGGTGACGGAGCGCACCGAGAAGTACCTGAGTGCGTGTGCGGCTGGCATCTACATCGTGCCACCACGCTACATCTCCGAGTCCTTTGAACGCAGCAGTTGGATCACACGGCACTTGCCAGACTACGACCTGAGCCCACGTAGACGTCATCCTGCCACACGTCACTGCCCGCCATTTCAGGGGTGGCGTGTGCTGTTGGTGGCCTCGCGCCAATCAGTGGCGGCTGGCTTGCGCACGGTGCTCCGCTGCGGTGGTTGTTCGGGCTTTCTTGGCCTCATCATCTCTGATGGTGGTAGTGCGATTAAGATGGAGCAAGACGCGATGCGCGCACTTCCCACCACGATTCCCCCACTGCCAGAGGAAGCGGGGGCCATGAGTGGTGATGAAGATACAACCATGTTGGTTGGCCTTCACGCACGCAGCCCACTCAGCCCAGACCTGCTCATGGATGCTACACATGTGTTAGTGGAGTGTTCGGAGATGTCATCGGTGGCAGCGGGACGATTTGTGGCGCCGGCGTGGTTTCCACGCAGCCTTCGTCCACGTGTGGTGGCTGCCGCGCATGGTGGTGAGGCTGGCGAAGACGTGCTGCAACGGTTGGAGCGCCGCTTCTTTTCCTTGGAGCTACTCGTCTACGTTCTCTGCTGCTGCCCCGAGGAAGGCCTCTTCAACCAGAAGGGAGAGCTCACCTTGGAGCCCAACGCCCTCACGCAAAACTGCCTCATTGAGAGCTTCTAACACACATAGACGATGAATTCTACACATAAATGACTACATAACCATGAATGTTGGTTCTGGCATTACGCACATGTTTGTTTTTCTCCCCCTCTCATTATCTTTTGCAGTATTCATTACTTGTGTTGTAGCAAACGTACATCATGACCAACCACGTTCAGCTCACAGGAGCCACTGTGGCTCCAGGGGAGCTCATCTACCGCCACGATGTTGCCATCAACCACGTTGAGACGGATGTGGTTGCCGGCGTGGGTTGTTATGCGCGCGTCTGCGCTGCTCGAAACGAAAATGGGCAGACTTCCACCGCCTCGGCTGTATTGGAGCGGCACATTGTGGCGAGCCGCCTCGGTGTGGTGCAGTGGGATGGCAACACAGTATCGGTATACAACATCGCCCACACGTTGGCCGCATCCCAGGATGCGATCTCCGCTGGAGCTCCATCGCCTTCATCTTCTCCTGAGGCCGCCATGAAGGACGGCCAACGTGAGGCCGCCTCCACCTTAGGCCCACGTCCCGGCGATTTGGTGTACGTGCGCATCAAGCGTGTATCTCGGCTCTTCGCCATGGGTGAGATCATTGGCATCAACGGCGCGTGGTGTTGCGGAGCCAACGCGGCCAACGTTGGCGGCTTCCGTGGCCTTCTTCGTCTAGAAGATATTAGGCCCTTTAAGCCTACCAAGGATACGCCAACCCCGCCGCCACCAGCCGCCTCCTTCGCTGCGGGTGATGTGGTGTACGCCGAGGTCATCTCGCAATCAGATGCGCGGCAGTACCAGCTCAGCACCATGGCGGAGGGTTGCGGTGTGGTGGAGGCGGTAGGGGCAGATGGCCAGCGTCTCCGGCATGTACCACAGCGTAGAGATGTGATGAGCGGTGCAAATGGCGAAGCAGTGCCGCGTTGGTGCCCACTCGTACCTCCACCCGCTCCTCACTCTACATCGTGAAGGATGAAGAAGATGATCATGATGATGATGGGCGGTGAGAAGCAGCTGGTGATGATAATCATGACGTATAAATCATGCATAAAGACATATGTTGCACTTACCTCCTCCTGCGTGTTTGCTGTTGGGAACAGCAATACCTCATTTGAAGTGAGCTAGCTACTACTTCTCTTCTCTTCTCCAACTACTCCATGTATTCACGCGCGTACACACACACACACACTTTCATCATGCGTAGCTCTCTCTACACGCCCACACAGCCCAACCTCTCTTCCCTACACGCCACCACCAACACCAACCACAGCCATGACCTGCAGCTGCGCACTCTCCGCCATTGGCGCACTCTTCGTGGGCTACATGGCCATTCGCCTCCTCCAGTTTATGAAGCTGAACTACTTCACGTCCATCGATGTGAAGCGCAGGTACGGACGTGCCGGTGAGTGGGCCGTTGTGACGGGTGCCGGTGAGGGCATCGGCCGTGCCATGGCGGTGGATCTCTCCCGTCGTGGCATGAAGCTGTGCCTCATTGGCCGCACGCAATCAAAGCTCGTTGAGCTTGGCAAGGAGCTCAAGACGGAGGTAATGACGATCGGCTTTGACTTCTCCACCGCCACCGAAGATGACTGGAAGAAGTTGGCCACCTCTCTGAGCAGCATCAACATCGCCGTCCTCGTGAATAACGTGGGCACCAACTACGACTACACCAACTACTTCAACGAGGTGCCCGTCGAGACGGACCTGAAGCTCATCAAGGTGAACTGCGAATCCTCCGTGCGGCTCACCAAGATGGTCATCCCGAACATGAAGGAGAAGCGCGCAGGTGCCATCTTGTGCCTCGGCTCCTTCAGCGCCGTCACCCCCACCGCGATGCTTGCCACCTACGCCGGCACCAAGTCATTCAACGTTTCCTTCGCCAACGCCCTGTCCTGTGAGCTCAAGGAGTTTGGCATCGACGTCCTCGCCGTCACCCCCAACATGGTCGTGAGCAAGATGACCCAGGGCAAGAGCACCCGTGTGCCAAAGGAGAGCTTCCTGATGGTGAACGCGGATAAGATGGCGCACCAAACCATTAACAAGCTCGGCTCCACCATCCAGACGGCGGGCCACAGCAACCACGCCATCATTGAGGCCATCATCAAGATGCTCCCTGTGGGCTTCGTATCGAGCAAGATTCTCGCCGCACACAAGAGCGTGAAGAAGCGCGCCGAGCGTGTGCGCGATGATGCCAAGAAGTAGCCGTAGCACATCCACTCACAAATCTCTGCAAACACATGTGTATGTGTGTGTTAATGAAGGAGATAGAGAAGCAGTGATGATGATCATGGAGATGCTCGTGTGAGATGGCATCATGGTCTTATCTACTCCACTAACAAGTTTTCATATTTTCATTTTTGTGTTGTTTGGTCAGTTTGCTTGATGGCGTGGGAGGAGAGTTAGCTCAACGCTTGCCATGAGAAGAAGAAGTGGGTGATGAAGTGTGTGGCGCAACGATGTGTCGGTGTGAAGATGGTCTCCCATCTCATCTCTGCATATGTGCACCACGTCACTCAGCATATTCCTTCTCTCTCTCAATGCATGCGTGGGCTCATTGGCAGGATTTGCAGCTCATTACGTCTTCGTAGCTCCTCCTTATTTCCCGAATCACCAGCCTCCGTAGAAGTAGTGTGCTCTCTTGGATTGGTGTGCTGGCAATGCCTGTGTGTTGTGCCCCATTACCAACCACATCTACTTGGTTGGCAGTATCAACGGCCTCCACGACTCACACACGCAGCAGACATGATCAGCAGGCGTTGTGGGTGGGGGGTAGGGCGGCTACTCGTGTTCCTTCTTCTCCATCTCCCCTTCGCTCGAATACTGTACGCCAGATGCATCATGTGTTGGAGGTTGTCAGAGATGAACGTCATCTCATGTTATTGCTGCGAATACCTTCGTCTTCACTTACTTTTTTGTTGTTGTTTTGGAAGCACGTACATACACATCTCAATCGTTGTGGTGGTGGCATCCGTATAGAGATAGTGAAGGCAATGAGTTGTAGTAGCACATCAGCGCTTCCTTCCATGCACGTGGAGGAGGATGCACCACCAAGACAAAGCGATGAGTGTAGCTGCTTCGTTCCAGATGCGATACCTCCTCCGTGGCCATGTGCCCGCACAACAGAAGATCTCGATGATCTCAACGAGGAGGAAGTGCAGCGACGTTTAGCCGCACGCCCTCCACGCGAGGTGGTGGAGCCTCTGCCGATGTGCTATGCCACCGATGATGTTATTGGCCAAATCCGCGCACGTATTTCGAGCCAGCGAGAAGAAGCCCGCCAGGTGGATAGTATGCTCGATGACTACACCATGGCCCAACTGGAACTGAAGTGCATGCTCCTGGAGCGTCCACACGTGAGCCAGTAGGGCAAGCTACACTTGCTGAATCTATCACACACATCATATCATCGCTATCTCCGCTATTTGTTGCTGCGAGAGGAAGTGGAGGACCACACACGGCATCGAAGATGTATCATCTCCCTCCAAGATCATTCATGATGGCCGCACTCGTGGCTGTTTGTTGTGTGTGCATGCACTTCATCTTATGGGTTGTCATGTATTTTACAATCATCATCTTTTTTTTCTGTTTTCTCATGGCACGTCAGTCGTGTGTGTAGATCTCAATAGCCCGTATCATCCATCACATAACTTGTTGGATATACACGAAGTAGAAACATACATCAACAGCAAACAGACGAGCAAGATGGCCACCCGCAACGCCATGAGCTCCATCGCTGCTCGCCAAAGGCGTGAGCTCTACATGCAGGAATATCAAGCGGATCGCGCGTTTGAGGTGCGCCAAAAGATTGGCGTGGATTGGGAAAAGAAGAGTGGCGCGCGCATTGAGGATCGCAGTCTGTTCCGCCACCTCGATCGCATCCAGGCGCAGCACAACGATGCCCTCGTTGGTCGGCGCACCCGTTTGGCCGACCTGCTTCTTCGTGAGAAGGAGGAGTACGACGCGATGCTCAACAACCTCACCGAAACCGATGAGCAACGCCGCGAGCGTTTGATTAGGAAGGCACAACAACTCCGCGACCGCCGCGTAGAGGACAAGCGCCAAGACATGGAGCGCAAGAATGATAAGCTCTTCCGTGAAAAGATCGATTCACTGCGTCAGGCGGAGAGCCGGTTGAAGACGATGCAGGTATCAGATGCACGCTTCAGCCAGCTGGAGGCTGCCAAGGAGCGCCGTGAGCTCGAAAAGGAGGAGGAAGAGTTCTTTGCGCAGCAGGCGCTTGAGACGCAGCGTCTGGCCAATGAGCGTGCGCAGAATGATTTAGAGCTTCGGTACGAGCGCACGGAGAGGCTCAAGGCCGATCTCGCCGCGCAGGTGGAGGGCAATGATATGCGTCGCGCGCTGGCGAAGGAGGAGCAAAAGAAGGATGATGATGAGTTCTACCGTCTCTTGCATGAGGAGCGGTGTAGGGAGGCTCAGAAGCAGATGGACCGCAAGGAGCGCAGCAAGCAGATCGCGGAGGAGATGAAGGAGCTGAATGAGAAGCTCCAGCGTGTGCGGAAGGAGGAGTATGATCGCCTTCGTCTTGAGGATAAGGAGGAGCTGGATAGGGTACTGGAGGCACTGGCTGCGGAAGAGAAGCAACGTCGTGAGGAGAAGCATGCCCGCATGCTCAAGGAGCGCGCCTACATGCAGAGTGTGCAGGACCAAATCGCCCGCAAGAAGAAGGACGATGGCACGCTGGATGAGCTGTGGAAGGAGGCCAACGACCGTGAATGGGCCAAGCGTGAGGCTCAGTGGGAGGCTGATCGCACGAAGCGCAATCAGCTGTTGCGCAACATTCTCATTGCACGCCGCCAGCAGGTGTTGGATAAGCGCCAACAGGAGAAGGACGATGCCGAAACCCGCCGCCGCGAACATGAGCTCTTCTTGGCGGAGCTCGCCAAGGATGGTGAGCTCGAGGAGAAGGAGCGTGCGCGTCGGGCGCAGCAGGTGAAGGATACGCAGCGCTACTACGACCTCCAGATTAGCGAGCGACGTGCTGCGAAGGAGGAGGAGATCCGCGAGCGGCGTAGTGCGCTCTCCGAGCAGCAGCAGCTGGAGGAGAAGTACCGCCAGCGTATTGAGCAGGAGTTTGCCAACTTAGAGGCGGCCAAGCCGGCGCGCTACCGCGATGTGCCGCTCCTCCCTCCACGAGTGAAGCCCTTCTAATGAAGAGGAGGCGCACAGACCACCACCAATATGTGCGTGTATGTGTGCATATCTATCCGGATGATGTAAAATTGGAAGATGGAGCTGTGTTTGTGTTGCAGTCATGATGAAGAAGAGTTGGAGATGTTGGTGGGTCAAAAGAGGGTGTGCTGAAGAACATGGTTGGTTGTGTCGTACTCCTCACTCATCTACCTGCATTTCAAACGACAAGTGACAAGACATGATGGCTACGATGCTGATATAGAAACAAAACAACACCCTCTGTGTGTGAATGGGCTGCCGACGTACTGCCTGGGGCTGATGCATCTCCCAATGGCGTACGTGTGGAGCTAGATTATATCTCTGTGTGTGCCATATCACCTTTTTACCACAATGCCGCTCTTTTTTCTAATCGTCTTCTTTATTATTATTCTTATATGCCTGAGTATGTAGAGCCACACGTACACAGGCACTTAGCGCAACAAAACGTACAAGTTATCCCACTGAAGAACAACCATTGTCGCCACAAACATGAGTCATCAGCGTGGATTCTGTGCGGCTGTGCTCCTTCTTCTTCTTCTCCTCGTGCAACTCGTCTCTGCCACGAACGCTAATTTGGAACCCGTGGCGAACGTTGACGGAGATGCTCAATTCGCGATTCACTGTGCGCCAGATATTCAACAATTCTGCGCCACTCGGCCAGACGCGCCGTGGCAATGCCTTCAAGATCACCGACATGAACTCAACAACAACATGTGCAAAATCTATGCAACGCAGCTTCACGAGTGCGCCGAGAGTGTTGCCGCGTGCATGTCAGGCTCACGGTACCACCTGGCGAAGTACATGGATACGCTTCAGCGATGCTTGAGTGAGGCCCCCGCGGAGAGCATCAGCTCTGGATGCCAATCGCTAGGGCTCTATCGTAGCGTAGAAGACACAGGCCGCATGCGAAAATCATCAGCCGATTTGTAGCTCATACGCCCCTTCCCTCATCATCAACATCTTGTCTCTGATGATACGACACACACCCACTCTTTTACCTTTCTGCACAAGCATACGTACTTGGGTATCACCTTCAACATCGTCATGTTGGGTGTTGTTGCTTGAGATGATACTGCTTTCATCACTTCTTTCTCCATCTATGAATCATAGTTGGCAACGAAGAAGAGATCTACGCAAATACACACACACACACGTACGCACGTACATCATCATGGCCGGGGACTCCTTTCATGCGCCAAACTTCAGCTCCAAGGCTGATATGTATGTGTGGCTCACTAAGCAAGCCGAGCTGCAGCTCGACGGTATGAGTAGCCGCTTCACTCCACAAGCCAATCTCATGTTAGGTCTGGCCAACATCTCCGCCCTATGTTTCTACGAGCTGAACCGTCGCATCGATGCAGCAGCACCTTTGCAAGATGCTCCCGTGAATTGGTTTGGCTTCTACTTGATGGAGGCGGCAGGTACGCTGGCGTTGGGGCCCTTTCAAGGTCGGCCAGCCTGCACGAGCATCCGTGTTGGTAAAGGTGTGTGCGGAACAGCCGCAGCTGAGCGTAAGTCACTCGTCGTGGCGGACGTTCATGACTTCCCTGGCCACATTGCGTGCGACTCAGCAAGCAACTCTGAAGTTGTGGTGCCCATTATCGATAACGAGATGGTCGTCGGCGTCATTGACGTGGATAGCACACAAGTTGGTTGTTTTGATGAAGATGATGCACGTGGATTGGAGGGGATTGCACGTGTGTTGGCCAAGTTCCTTCACTTTCCAATGAGTCGCGCCTTACATGCCAATCCACACCTCGCCGAGGCAAACAGCGGCCCAACTCATCACAGCCACGTACCGGCAGACTACGCCGCACTTCATGCACTCACCCTGGAGCAAGTGAGCTCCGCCGAGGCCGCCAACACCAAGGACGGAGGCAGTGTGAGCATTGGCAGCAGCATCGATGTGCGCGTTGAAACTGTCCGTGGCTGGCGCTTCACCGCCACCAACGTTAGCCGCATCAGCACCGATGCCGAGCAGCAACAGCTGCAGGCTGACATTGGCATTCACGCACTGCCAGAGATTCAATACCCGCTGAATACGCTCACCATGGGCAAAGACCCTGACACGACGCCCATCTTGGAGCTGAGCCTCGTACGTTTGCTGGAGAGCTGCAGAGACTTCTATCTGAGCCCGGCGTACGCGGCGGAGTGCGCGCGAGCTGATCTCACACTGCGTGTGGCGGATGGCTGGGCATCGTGCGGCTATGACAAGTTCGATCCCAAGGTGGATTGGGTGTGGAGGAACAACTTCTTTGGCCTTCACAACACACAAACACAACGTGTGGTGGAGCTCCCACCCGGCGAGGAGGGCATTCGTTGGGATGTGCTGCAGGATAGCTCATTACCCATCCTCTTCAACGAGGCCTTCACGCTCATGGAGGATGATCTCCACGATCATGGCATCATGCACTGCTCCTTGAAGCTGCGTGTTATGCCGATTTGCTTCTTCCTGCTCTTTCGCTACTTTGTGCGTGTGGATGGGCACATGGCCTACTTCCGTGAGGTGCGGTTCTTCCACGAGTTCGGCCAGACGCGAAGCTGCCCACACACCAAGGAGCCCGTTCCACACATTGTTCTGGAGGAGCGCTTCAGCCAAATGGAGCTCAGCCCCGATGTGGAGGAGAGCCGTCGTTGGTCAGTGATGTCAGAGGATGAGCTCGCTCGCAGCTCAACCATCAAGCAGCGAAAGCTCTTCATGGTGGACTTCACGGCCTAAACGCGTTTTGCCTCCCGCACACACACACACAGTCTTTGCTTGCTTCGATGATGCACTTCCTCACTCATCATCCACCACCACCGCCACACATACACACATTCTCAGTATGTGTCCGTGCCGTATTGCCCCTCCACAAACAGCTTAACACATATTTGTTCTTTGATCTGATGCACGTGTGTGTAGCAGCGTTGAGGCATCCGCGCTAGTGCAAACGAATCCTGTTGATGAAGAATTGCATGGATGAGCCAACCAAACACACAGAGACAGAGAGGATGGAACTGAAGGGGGCAGCGCTCCCTCTCCGTCATACGGATGCGCATACCCAACGCACACATGGTTCTTCGAACTCCACCTCTATCGTTTGTTCTTTTGCAGTTGAAGTGTGCTACCCGCCAAATATTTTCGTGGAGCACACGTACACAAAGATGGAGATTCTTCGTCAGACGGCGGCGCTACGGGTGCAGCAGCAAACCAAAGATCGTCCTGTGGAGGAGGTCACTCAGCTCAGCCTCACCGGCGTGCCCTTTGCCTTTGAGCTCTTCAAGCCCTTTGCGGCTCATCTCACACACCTCAACTTGGTCTTCTTGAAGCCCAAACTTCGTCTTCTCTCGGACCTCCAACTCAACGACTTTCCGGTGCTACGCGTGCTGGACGTGAGCGACAACAGCATCACCGTACCAGAAGCACTAGCACCGTGCAATAGTGTGAAGCGTGTGCTCATCTCCAACAACTCCATCACAACGATGGATGAGGTACGACGGCTGGCCTCATCCTTTCCGATGGTCGAGATTGTGGATGTTGCCGATAACGCCGTGGAATCCACGGAGGTCTTTGAGCACATCTTTGATGCCTTCGCACATCTCGCCACCCTCAACAGCAAGTTGCGTGATGGGAGTGAGGTGATGGTGGAAGATTCAGACGAGTCAGAAGACGACAGCGATGAGGAGGAGGATGATTCAGATGATGAAGAGGAGGAGGGTGAAGAGTGCAGTGAGAGTGACAGTGAGGTGGAGGAGGAGATGCCAACCAAAACGCGCAAGTTGGAGTGACAACCATCCATGTCACAACACAACATATCCTTCGCACACAGGCGGGCGCATAAGCGTCAATGCTATCGGCTCAGTACTTCTTCACAGTGAGTGATGAACGTTTGAACGAGTAGCGCTGACTCACCACAGTGTACGTATCCATAACAACAACAACAACCGTGATACAGCTCTCCATTCAAGGAGAAGACGTATCTGATCTGCCTAGCGCACTAGTCACTACATAAGTTGCACACCACTCCTTATTTACTATTCTTCAAAGTGAATCTTGCGTGGTGTGTGAGGAAGTGAAGTAGGTAGCTCATTCATTTTCAAGCTCCACCCCACCACAAGTACAAAACATATTTCAAATTATCCAGACAACGTTTCGTCGTTCGTGGGCGGCTCGAGCAGCCAAAAAATTCATGTCGCGCTATGACATCGCCGCGGAGCCATCGAGTGAGGTCCTCGCGGAGAACCTTGCCAGAATCACGCAATCGATGGAATCTGCGGCGGATGGCCGCCACGTTCAGCTGGTTGCTGTGAGCAAAACCAAATCACCCGCGTGTTTGCAGCGACTCTATGACATTGGCCACCACCGCTTTGGTGAGAACTACGTGAATGAGATTGTGGAGAAGGCGCACACACTTCCGGATGACGTCGAGTGGCACTTCATTGGCCACCTTCAGAGCAACAAGGTGAAGGAGCTCCTCGAGGGTGTACCACGGCTACACACAATTCAAAGCATTGATAGTGAAAAGCTGGCGGCAAAGGTGCAAAGTGGTTGTGAGCGCTACCGCACGCCCATGTGCTCCAACAAGCTGAAGGTCTTTATTCAAGTGAATACGAGTGGAGAGGAGAGCAAGAGTGGCACCACACCGGGAGAGGCAACGGTGCAGCTTGCGCAGTACATCCACGATTCATGCCCGTTGCTCGAGCTGGCGGGGCTCATGACGATTGGGATGCTTGACTACAGCAGCACACCGGCCAACTTTTCTTGTCTGGTGAAGTGCCGCGAGGAGGTGGCGCGACAGATCCAGCGTGAGCCGGAGGAGTTGCAGCTCTCCATGGGGATGAGCAACGACTACATCAACGCTATACAGATGGGGGCAACAGTTGTGCGTGTGGGCTCATCCATCTTTGGTCAGCGCTTCTACCCCACCAAGTGAGTGAGGGGGTGGTGGTTGAAGGACAGTATGATCGGCTGTTTTTTTTTGCTTCTTGCTGTTCTATTGGTCTTTGATGTAGGATTGATGTCGTATGGGCCCTGTTGTCACGATGATGATCATCAACACAATACTGGTGCTTTTTTTGTATTTCTTACTTGTTCAGGCATATACACACAATAAAAAACTTGCTTCTACTCAGAATCACTATTTCAGAGAAGGTTCCTCACTACCAACATCACCAACATGTCAAGCTGCCGCTGCATCGGCCTGGTCCTGGACTGCCGTGGCGCCAACAAGCTCGTCTTTGCCAAGGCGTTGAGCACAGCGGTGGTGCAGCTGGCGGAGCTCATTAACGTGTGCCTCGTTGCAGATGATGCGGTAGGTGATGGCCAGCCAGGCCTTTCATTGGTGCAGCTGCGTGTGGTGGTGGTATCTCAATCCGGGGCCATCGAGGTGGTGGTGGAGGCGTTGAACCTCGACCGCAGCGATGTGAATGCGGCCTCAACACAACTTGCCCGGGTGGTGGAGCGTCTTCGCGCACACGTGCAGGGTGAGGCGCCGGTACCAACCGCAACGGAGGTTGTGCCACTGGGTCAGGGCCGTGTACGCTCGTTGGTGGAGGCAACTCATCTCATCTTGGCTGGCTCCTGTGACTGCATGCCGCCACCTCTCATCCTACTCGTAACAGCCTCGGTTGGCTACGCCGACCTCTTTGCCTCACTCTTTGGACTGAGCTCCATCGCCCTCCACGCCCATCTTCACGCCTTGGTGGTGGAGATGGAGGTTGTTTGCACCACACGCACCTCGATGGGGGCGGTGGGTGTGTTGAGCCGCTGCAGCTACGGCTGTGATGAAGTACGTGCCGCCGTTCAGAACGCGTTGGCCCCAGTGTTGCTGCCCAATCAAGGTGTGCGTGAGGTGGTGTTGCAGCTGAGCCCCACTGTGGCCACTCGGTGTGTGGCAGAACGCCCCTACTTGGCCGACCTCACGCGCGCCGCAACGATGGATTCGTTTCCCTCTTCTCAGATGGAGGTGCCGAGCCTGATATTGTGTGGAGGGAGTCTGCGGCACTCGCGCTTTGAGCTCGCCCGAAGTTGCCGTGGAGGACCTCCACCAACATTGCATCTTCTTCGGCTGTTGCAGCCAGAGATGGTGGAGGAGAACACACTTCACGATAACTCGTGGATCATCCGCGCGCACGATGACTGGCCCGCTCAAGGCTCTGCCTTTGCCGCCATCTTTGCAACCTTCCATGCCGATGTGTTGTTGCTGGCAACAGAAGCAGAGGAGCCCAAGGAGCCAACCCCACCCACAAGCACTGCTGCTGCTGCTGTGGTGAGTGCGCCACTGCAGGCACGTCATCAGCTCGTTCTTCCACGGCAGTGCTTCATTGCCTACTTTCTTGATCACACAGCCTTGCTACTACGGCAGGTTATCCCCACAGAGCTACGACGTCTGCGTGTGCTGTGCCCACAGCCATCTTCGACGCGTAGCGCGTGTGCCGAGGACTCTGCCATGCGAGAAGCCCTCCAAAACCTCCGCGAAGAGCTCATCCACAACGATCAACCTGGATCATCAAAATCCATGGATGAGCTGTGCGAAGGAGGTATCAACCGCCTTGCTGCGGATCTCCGACCAGAAACACGATGGCGCCTGCAACTCACACGATCGTGATGATTGTGCTGTGCCCCACCCCCTCCCCGTTTGCGTTGATGGTGCATAAATACACACCATTCGTTGATATCAAATTATGTTTTCTTCACTGTTGTCTTGTGGAACACATAAGTATTCTGTTCTGCTACGATTCTGCTTTTTTGATGCTCAGATACATTGGGGCGGCACACCTGAATGAAGTGTTTTGCTTGTGATTTGTGGGAAATTGTGAGGATGTGCAGCTCGTGCCATCATCGTGCTGTATCATTGTTTTTTTTATGTCTGTTCTTCTCTTCTTTTGCTGTTATTTTCTGCTACCAAGCATAAGTTTGTAGTGTATCTACTCGAGTTGCTCCACCCTACGTGTGCGTGCGTGTGGGAGCAGCCTCAATACCTCTCTCTAGACCCTCTGCCAGCACGCTGAATACGTCGAGATATGCCGGTGGAGCCATGCAGCGGCCTATGGCGATCCGAAGACATGGTTGTGCTCTCCGTGCAGATGCAGCGTGAGGTAGCTCATGATGCGGTGCTGAAGTTGGGTGAGGTCGGCCTGTTTCAGTTCCAGGACCTCAACGCGGAGGTCAGCGCCTTCCAACGCGACTTCGTCCAAGAGGTACGCCGCTGCGATGATATGGAGCGCAAACTTCGATTTCTGCAGGAGGAGCTCACCAAGGCAAAAATCCCCGCTGTGCCTGGTGGTCCGATGATGGGTGAGACGATGATCTCCTTGGAGCAGCGCATCGATGAGGTGTACTCTGAGGTGGTGATTCTTAATGAAGCCTACCAGGAACTCATCGCTGAGCATAACCGCTCCAAGGAGCATCTCGAGGTGCTGAACCGTGCCTATGGTGGTGCCAGCGGTGAAGGGTTGTTGATGCTCACCGGGGTCGTGCCGACGGATCGTCTTCCCACCTTGACCCGCGTGGTGTACCGCGCCACGAGGGGCAACTCCATCACATGCACCAACAACATTGAGCGGCCCTTCTACCATGTGGCAAGCAATGAGGCGGTGTATAAGAGCACCTTCGCCATCTACTTCTCTGCCGCCCGGGTGCGTGAGAAGCTTCAGAAGATCTGCGAGGCCAACGCCGCCACCCTCTACCCATACGCTGACTCCGAGGCACATCTGGAGCAAATGCGTGATGCACTGCAGTTTGAGGTGAATAAAGTATCCCAGACCATCAAGCAGTCTTCACGTCGGCAGTACGATGTGCTCAGCAGCATTGCCGCATCGTGTTATGAGTGGCGCCGTGCGGTGGCGGTGGAGAAGGCGGTCTTCAGCACCATGAACCTCCTCAAGTTTTCTGGATCGACGGTGATCGCACAGGGCTGGGTTCCAGTGCGGGCGATGAGCGATATCCGGGTGGCGATTGCCGAGGCTGAGGCCATGGGTGGAGCTCAGGTGGCATCTCTGGTGGAAGAGATTTATACCAAAGATACGCCGCCAACCTACTTCCAAACCAACAAGATCACCTCATCCTTCCAGGGTATCGTGGACAGCTACGGCATGGCCAAGTACAAGGAAGTGAACCCTGGCGTCTTCACCATCATCACCTTCCCCTACCTCTTCGGCATCATGTATGGTGATATTGGCCACGGCATCATCCTCACCCTCTTTGCCGCCTTCCTTGTCTATCGTGAGAAGCGCTTTGAGGGGCAGCGCTTGAACGAAATTTTCGGCATGATCTTTGGTGGACGCTACCTCCTCCTCCTCATGGGCTTCTTCGCCATCTACATGGGCCTGCTCTACAACGACATGTTTGGTTTTTCTGTGGAGATCTTCAGCTCGGGCTACCAGTGGCTCCAACTGCCACCCAACGGGCCAGATGGCACCGTCTACCCTTCCTTTCCCACGGGCAGGCCGAGCGTGAAGCCCACGAATCCAGTTATCTTTGGCATTGATTCCGCCTGGGCAGAAACGGAGAACAAGCTGGAGTTCTACAACTCCATCAAGATGAAGTGCTCCGTGATCGTTGGCGTGGCACAAATGATGGCGGGTGTACTGCTCTCCTACCTCAACTACAGCTACTTCAACCAGCCACTGAAGATTCGCTTTCAATTCATTCCCGAGGTTATCTTTCTGTCCTGCACCTTTGGCTACATGTGCCTCCTCATCATCATTAAGTGGTGCACCACATGGGAGAACACCCACGACGCCCCATCGTTGCTGGAGACGATGACCAACTTCTTTCTGGCTCCAGGCACTGTTACCCTACCACTCTATGCGGGGCAGGCAGGCATTCAAGTGGTGCTCCTGTTGGTATCCATGGCCTGCGTACCATGCATGCTGTGTGTTATTCCGTACATGGAGAAGAAGGAGCATGATGAGAAGATGCGGCAGCGGGAGCTCTACGCCACCATTGGCATGGCGGAGGGCCAATCCGAAGATGATGATGAGGATCACTTCGAGATGAGTGAGGTTGTTATCCACCAAGTCATTCACACTATTGAGTATGTTCTTGGTTGTGTTTCCAACACGGCCTCCTACCTCCGTCTGTGGGCCCTCTCCTTGGCCCACTCACAGCTCTCGGAGGTGTTCTGGAGCTTCGCCTTCCTTCTCACCGTTGGTCTCGATGGGGGATCGGGCGTCTTCGTCTTTATTGGCTTTGCGGTGTGGATGGCAGCCACCCTTGGTGTGCTTCTTGGCATGGAATCCTTGTCTGCCTTCCTGCACGCACTACGTCTTCACTGGGTAGAGTTCAACAACAAGTTTTATGCCGCTGACGGCTACGCCTTTGAGCCCTTCGACCTCGCCGCCACCCTCAACGGCTTGCCGGAATAGGGAGAAGCTGTGGGTCCTTCTCTTTTTTTATTCTGTTTCAGTGTATCGTCCCAACAATTGTGATGAAGGATGAATGATCATCCTACACATCCATGAGTGGCTGAAGAGGTGCGGCTCCATCAATCACCAATGCAGTGAGAGTGATGAAGTGGGCATGGCCCTCCTCCCTCCCTCCCTCCTTCTCCACCGCACCATAGCACTTTTTTTCTTCTTCTTCGTGTCGTAACCTCAATCAAAGTCATCACTGGGCAGAAGGCTGCATCCACGTATGCATGCACACAACCTACTACTGTGTAAGATAGTTTAAATTTGCTTGTTATTTCATTGCACTAACCTCCTTCTCTCCCACCCTTCTAATCCTATCCTCCAATTAGTTTTTTTTTCTGGGCCACACTTTACCCGACCTCCCCCTTCATTCACCACATCATATCGATGCTTCGTGGCCCATCACTCCGCCCAGCCTTTGTGCTACGCGGCCGCTTGGCGGCACTGCGTCGGCTGAGCACCGTCAGCGCCTGCCCCTATCACCAAGGTACTGCCGTTGTTGGTGCTCCCACCACTGGCACCATCACCGCAGAGGCCAACATGGCACACTGCCCCGTGGTTGGCACCGCCCCACACGTCTCATGCCCGATGGAGGCCGGCCAGCAGACAACGGTGCAGGCTCGTGTGCCAACGATGGCGAATATGATTAATCAGATGGGAAAATCGCAGCTCTCTGCCTACGTGGCAGCAACAGCCCTTGCCGGCTTCGTTATTGGTGGTGGCAGCAGCCTCGCCGTCGGTGCCGCCATCACTGGAGGTACGCTTCTACAGTCCTTCTCCGCCAACACCGCCAACCAAATCATTGAGGTGAAGTACGATGCCCTCATGAAGCGCACCTGCCGTCGTCCATTGCCAATGAAGCACATCTCACGTCTCGGGGCGGGCTCCATCTCTGCGGCGGAGTTGGCCCTCGGCACCGGCCTCCTGTACGCCGCGAGCCCCGCCGCTGCCGCCCTCGGCCTCTTCAATTGGTTCCTCTACGTGGCCATGTATACACCAATGAAGCGCATGTCTGCCCTCAACACGTGGTTTGGCTCCATCGTTGGTGGTGTGCCGCCGTTGATGGGCGGTGTGGCGGTGGCAGGCACCATCACGGGCCCGGTCTGGATGCTCGCCTCGCTCCTCTTCATTTGGCAGATCCCACACTTCAACGGTTTAGCCTTTCACTGCCGACGCGATTATGAGGCGGCGGGCTACAAGATGTTGGCCTTTTACAACCCATGGAGGGCCTCCTTCTACGCCGTGGCACTCTCGGTTCTCATGGCCTTCATCACCTTGTGCGGTCCATCTCTGGCAGAGATGGAGGTGGAGGGGATGTGGTTCTACCCGGTTACGGCGGCAGCAAATGCGGTGATGATTTACAAGGCGGTACTCTTCCATCAGGAGCCGGTGCGCCATTGCCGTGGCTGCTTCGTCTTCTCTTACGTCTACCTCTCAGTGATGTTGGCGGCCATCATGCTCAACCACTTCCAGCCAATTCACTTGGCAAGCAATGCGGTAGGATGGGTCATGGCGGAGGAGGTAGGGAAGAAGGTTGCTAGTGCAGAAGCTGCTGTGTAGGATACGAGCACTCATCTCCCGTAGGTTGTGCTACATGTGTGGGTGTGTGTAGGCATGTGTGCGGAGAGAGACAGAGAGAGGGGAGATGGTGACTTGGCTTCGGAAGAAGGAAGGAGCAGGTACCATTGTGCATAAGGTTGCTACACATGTTGTGTTGTGTAGGTTTGGTAGGAGTGGTACGAGGTCAGTACCACACCCTTCACTACCGTTCCTTCGATGTGTGTGCGTGTGGAAGTATGTACGTACTACATCAAGCAAGTTTGTGAAGAGTGTGGTTGTTGTCGTAGCATCACAGTTGATAGTTTCTTGTAGGATATAGTAGGCGCGTTTTTTCTAAATCAAAAACCTGCGCCACGCCGTGGCTCCGCTCATTAACGCACACGTGCTGCTGTACCGTCGCGCTGCGTAGCTCACTTCAGCCGCTTTGCAGCCGTTTGTGGCATCGTACGTTTGGAGGTCGCTGATGCATTGATTTTCTTGGTATCCCACAAATCAAAACGTTTTTCACAGTGGCGATGAATGTCCTGGGTTGGGTCAGTGAGCATCACCAGAGCTCATGATTCTGGTGGCCTTCACCCACTGTTGTACGCCACGCATTCCATGGATATCATCCCTGTCTGGATCAACCACCCACTTGTTTCATGCTTAAATGTGTTTCAACTATCTTCTGTTGTGTGCGTGCTGTTGGGGATATTAGCAGGTGGTGAGATAGATCACTGCCTGAGAAAGATGATGATCATGATGATGATGCTCTCCAACTCTGGTGTATGCGTCGCACGCGTATCGTAGTTCAGCCGTTGAGGTGTAAACAAAATCGATTGAAGTGGATGGTGAATCGTGCAAGATGCTCCACGCGCTGCACTGTAATCATCATGATGCACCTTTTTTTTGTTGATGAATGTTTCATTATAGTTAGGTTGTGCTCTTCATCACCAGGTATTTGTGGTGAGGTAGAGCAATGGAGCCGCGTTCCGTTCCCACAGACTGGATCCATCCAGATCTGCGTCGGGCAATTGTTGAGGAGCAACGGCGAACCTCTGCAGATCAGCTCGCCCAGGTGGAGGCCTGCTCGAAGCTACTCTACCACGGCGCGGAGGTGGTATACACCGATGCCGAGCAAACATGGAGCCGTGTTGAAACTCTTCGCAAGAAGCTGCGCATGGCAGAAGAGGCCTACCAAGCTGCCGATCATCTTCGTGAGAAGGCCCGACGCATTCATGGCGAGGTATCTACGCAGCTCCTTCTTCAGCGGGCTGCTGTGCCGGCATTGGCCGATCCCCGCGTTGTGCAGCGGGACACCTTCATTAGTCAGTGTGTATCTGCCGGTGGTGCTGCCTCATCCTCCAACAACACTAACATGTCTTTGCTTGACGTACACTTTCACCACCTCTTTGCCAACCTTCTTGCCCCTCCACATCCACCGTACGGTGTGGAGGCCATCACACGTTTTCTGCGAGAAGTGGCTCCGCTCTGTCGTTGGTCTGCGGAAGATTCACGTGTGCAGCTTCATCTTCTTCTTGATGAGCCATGCTTGATGGAGAAGGACGGAGATCATTCATGCAGCAATGTTGGATGTGTGTATTGGCACCGCGATCAGCTTCATCATCTCAAGCAGGTGTTCCTGCGTGTGGTTGGCCACGCACATCCGTGGATGGTCAATGAGGCACCCCAACTCTGCGCTGTGGCACGCTTCTTCAGCAGCTATGCATTCATGGTGAATGCGGCCACCTCCATTCACCACCTCTGCACCTATGTCTGTGGTGCGTTGCAATCTATGATTGATGTAGGCTGGCACACACTGTTGTTGCAGGCCAGCACGCAATCCAAGGCTGTCTGGTTGGCCCCGATTGCCACCTCTGCACCACGGTGCTCCTTTGCTGCACTGGAGGAGGAGCTTCTTCGCGATGCGATGGAGCAGCGGCAGTGGCAGGCCACCCTGCTTGGTGGACCTCATCCAATGCAACAACTTACCACACAGCCAACACCCATTGGGTGGCGCTGTGTGTTACGCTCGCCCGTCGTGCAAACACCAAATCAACGTCTGTGGCTGGCTGAACAAGGCACCCGCTTCTTCCCCGGATCTCCACACTTGTGGGTTCATCTTCTGATGGCGATGATTGCCACACGCGCGGAGGTGGAGAGCTGCGCGGTGGTGTGCCTGCGTGCGCTTCGGGCATTGGCGGAAGAGGTTCAGTGTAGCTCGCCTGCTTCGACGGCACTCGCCGCGCGCTACGCTGCCTTCATGGTGGCAACGTGCGTACGTTATGGATGCTCCACAAGATTTGTGTTGGATGCTGGTACGGTGACTGACCTGTTGGAGGCTGTGTTGTTGGATGAGGATGAGGATGAGGAACGGGAAGGTGGAGCAGGGGCAACAACAACACACGAAGAATCCGAAGCCACCATGGCAACGCCACCACCGCAGCCACAACCATCATCATCATCATCATCTCGTCTGCCTCCCCCACCTCCGTTGCTCTTGCCGATTGCAGTGCATAACCTCATGTTGATGCTCGTGGTTCTCCAAGAGCGCCCCGGCTGTGTTGTCTTCGATGATCTTCCGCTGGGTGCGGTCTCTGACCAACTGTGGATGTTGGCCGCCGAGGATACGGTGAGCCACACCACCCACCGCAGCACGCGTCGTCGGCTGAATCGCCTCATCTCTGAATCCAAAAGGCTGCAGCAAGACGGCAGTGGATGTGTAGAGATGGCGGAGCAGCTAAAAACATCCGCACAGCTCTCCTTGTTGCGTTCCTACTCCTCCAGCTTGCTCTATGTGGCGCAGATTGTGGCGAAGGTCGGCGCCACCTCCACCACCGCGCAGGCGGATTTGCTATTGGAGTACCTCCGTGCCGTCGATCGCGAGGATCATCCACACGCAGCGGATGAGATTGCTGCTGCGTTGATTGATGCCACGCATGGCCAATCCTCCTGCCTCCTCACGTTGCTCTTGGTGTGGAGGCTAGAACAGGCAGGGAGATCAGTGGGAGCACATGTGGAAGCTGCCCTCCATGCACATGAGGTGGAGGTACCTACGCTGGAGAAGAAGCTCACGGCTCGGCGACGGCCCAACACCATCTCCGCGGTGGAGTGGGCCGCGCGCAACCTCCTCGTGGCGCGATGCATTGTGGAGGAGCCGGTGCAGCAGCTGGACGTGTTGGAGCAGCTCCTCCCCTTGCGTGAGGTGGCGAGTGATGCCGATGCGCAGTACCTCCTCCTATGTGCAGAGATGAAGCTTGCGGCGGCCGCACAACGAGTGGATCTCTTTCGATGTATTCTACGGCGGCACCTCATCTTTGCCCGTGAGTGGCATCTTCATGTGTGGAGCCCGTTGGATGTGTGGTATGAAGATGTTGTTAGCCACGTACATCTCCTCACGCTACGGGTCTATGCGCTGGTGCCCCTTATTCTCGGTGCACGTGGGGAAGATACGTTGGTGTGGCGGTGTGCGGTGTTGGAGGTTGGGCTAGACCTAAAGGTACTCCATCCACTACTGCGTGAGGAGGGGTGAGGGGGCGTGTTGCGGTGCGCCGTGTTGTTGTGTGGATCGTCACCAACGCCAACAATGTTCTTATGTTTTTTTTTCATCATGCCTGTGTGTTGTTTGTGTGTGCCCATCTCACACGCCGTGCACCTCTATCTTCTTCTTCACTTTTTCTTCATGACTCAGTACAAGTATAGTCGGCGCACCTTGTGTGAAGTTGTGCGTGTTTTTGTTGTTGTTGTTGTTGTGTGATTGGTTCCATGAGCAGTGGCATCGATGCGCTGCAGTGGGCGGTGCTAGAAACCCCACACTCCACCAAAAACTGGATAGCCCTCATCCAGGCCACCGCCCAACATGCTCATGCCAATGACGTTGAGCGGGCTAACGCCATCAACATCGTCTACGAACGTGCGGTACGTGCGCTGCCAGCATCCTACAAGCTCTGGAGCCGATATCTCCGCTTCCGCCACGAAGAGACGAAAACATTGTGCTCCCCGCAGGAGCTCTTTCAATCCATCCGCGCCTTGTACGAACGTGCGGTGGAGAAGCTGCCCACGATGCCCATGCTGTGGGTGAGGTACGTTGAGTTCCTCATGGCCAGCCCGGTCCTCCGCATCACCATGACGCGGCAAACCATTGGCCGTGGATTGCACGCGCTGCCGTCGAGCCAGCATGATGTGTTGTGGTCGCTGGTACGTCGCTGGACCCGTTCCACACAGGTGCCACTTCCCACCGTGGAGTTGTTGTGGTCTGCCTACTGCCGCTTCCATCCTTCGGCGCTCTCCACGCAACAGTATCTCGATCTGCTGCAGCTCCGTGGAGATACAAACACCTATCTACGAGTGTGCTCAGAGGTGGCCTGTGGAGGTCCACGTGCGCCACACGATGCGCAACGTCTCTTGGGCAATGCCTTGTGGTGGGAGGCGGTGGAGATTGCGCTTCGCACTGCCACTCCAGGATGGAGCAGTGGGGTGGAGGAGGTGGCGAAGCTCGTGGAGGTTGGCCATTCACGCTGCCTCTCTCCGGTGCGGCTGCTCTTGGCACACATCATCTTCCTCTACGGTCAAGGCATGATTGCTGCCGCACGAACGGCCCTACGCCGTGCGCTTGAGGAGGCGGCTGACCCGCTCGCCTTTGCCGCCCTGTACGAGGCGGCGGTGGAGGTGGAAGATCAGGTGCTGGATGCCTTCGCCACGGATGAACGTCTACGTACCATCACCGATGAGAACATCTACGCACAGGTTGTGCGTCGCGTGTTTGGTGGCGAGGAGCCGATGCGGTTCCTACAGGAGCTCGTGGAGAGCTACCCGTTGTGGCTTAATCAAAGCCAACTTCGTGGCGCACCACGCAGCGCTCCGCTGTGGCTGAAGCGAGCGGAGATGGTGGAAGAAGAGGTTGGTATGGGCAAGCGAAGCCCGCAGGATCTCGTTGAGCTCCTTCGTCAGGCCATCGCACGTTGCAGCGCAGGGATGAGCCACAGCCATCCTGCCGTTGGCCAGCTTGTTGAGCGTCTCGCACACGCCGTGGTGGAGGCAGATAAGCCGGCGGAGGCGGTGGAGGTGTTGTGCTCCGCCGCCTGGTCCACCCACTTCTCATCTGTTGCCGTGAATGCGTACCTCCTCGGCCTCTCCGTGGAGCTCCGCCTCAGCCACGCCCTCGCCACCCCGCAAGAGGTGCTGCTTGATATGCTACACCATGTGGAGATGAAGAAGGATGGCCTTAACAAGTCTGGTACGCTCACGGGTGGCCGACCACGACGCATGGGCCTCCTCACGAGCTCCACCTCTTCCGCTGGTGGTGTGGCGGCATCCACCCTGACCGAGGTGCGTGATGATGCACGAGTGTGGCTCCTCTGCTTCGACCTCGCACTCCGTTCGTGCACCATGACGGAGGTGCAACACGTTCTGGGCAGTTTGGCATCCTCGGTGGCCTACACCCCCGAGGCGGCTTGCTACGTGGCTAAACGTTTGCATCAACGTGGTGAGGTGGATTCATCGCTTCGTGTGCTCGAGGAGGCGGCCAACCTCTTCCGCGATCGGCCCGCAGCGATGGTTGTGCTCCTCAGCCAACACTTCTCCGCCCTCTGCAGCAGTGTTGGCCAACCTGGCGCGGATACCTGCCCGCTGGAGGCCATGCGCGAGCTCTATCAGGTGTTGCTGGATATCACCCCGGCCGCCTTGGCACGTACCGCGGTGGCAGTGGTGGAGCTCCACGTGGCCTGCGCGCTTGTGGAGAAGAGCTTTGGCTTGTTTGGTGCTGCGGTGCGCATCATGCGCACCATCACAACCATGGCCATCTCCACCCTCTCCGCAGAAGATCATCTCGCCGTGTTGTGCGGGTTGATCGAGAAGTCTATAGCCATCACCATTGAGGTGGCTGGTGTTGCAGGTCTGCGGCCCTTTGGGGCGGAGCTCATTCGCCGTGTGGAGCACCCCCTCCTCCTCCAACGCATCGCCCTGCAGTGGGCCGCGGCGGAGAAGCGTGGCAATCAGGTTGCGGCAGCCCACACCATCCTCTCCGCCTGCAGCAAGTCGCAAGACCCACGTACCGCGCATGGAGCTGTGTTTTGGTCGCTGTGGGAGTCTGCGTGTGTTGATGTGCAGCAATTTGAGGAGGTGGGCCGATGCCGGCAACAGGCTGCCACCTACCACGAGGCACGCACTCCCGCAGCGGGTGAGGTCGAGGGTGATGAGGAGGCAGAAGAGGCGTAGTGGGGGGGAGCCACCCCTCGGTTGTGTGCGTGTGTGTGTGTGTGTGGAGATACGCACGCACACACACACACACACACACACACCACTGGCAATTCTGCGATCAATAAGATGACCAAACACTCATACAACAGTAGTAATACACGACGCACACACTCACATACACTTTGGTGCCGTACTACTTCGTCATTGCATATGCTTTTTTTCTCTCTTCCACATCTCTTGTGTAGGCAACCACTCTCAATGTGGGCATTGACGAAGACCCCCATCACCAATGCCGGGCTTCGCAAGCTTCTTGAGGAGCACAAACGAAGATGTAGGTACCGCAGCGATGTGTGGCTGTTGCGTTCGCATCTGCATCACCTCAACGTACGCGAGCTTCTCCCATTGAAGGGCCTCCCCATCACCACATCCTTGATGATTGGCGGAGAAGCACCTTCTGCGGTTCCGATGCGTCGCGTTCCTCACAACATGGCGCGCCAGCTTATGGAGAGGTGCCCACCCACACAAGGGGATCAAGGGTCCTACGTCCTCCACAAGGATGGCGATGCTGAATCATCTTCACTCCACTGGGTTGCTGCGACGCCACGAGAGTTGTTGGATGCCTCGTTGCAACGCAACTATCATCCACGCACCGATCGGCTTCTCTGCTCCATGGCAATACACCCATGCTATCATCACCCACAACCAACTCTGCAGATGATTAATGCTCAAGACACCAACAACCCCTACCTCCTCGATGATTCACTACAGCACATGGACCTCTCCGCACACGCACCCATTCGTGATGAATTCATCAGCGGCCTCACCACCATCTCCGCACAGTTTTCTTACCGCGCATGCTACTGGTTGGAGGAGGATTGCCTGGGGAGTGAGTACGGCATCCGCTACCAACGCCGATCAAACTGTTTGGTTGGCGCACACGCCGTCGCCGCCACGGAGATCATTCGCCTCGTACATCTCTCGCAGCTCAGCATGGAGGAGCAGCAGCGCCTCATTGATTGTGCTCCACGCTTTGTCTTGTTGGATGGGCAACAGCAGGTGTTTGTGCGCTTGGATGGGCGCTGGGCGAGGTGCCGCGCACATCGCATTCGGCCACCGTTGCTGCCCACCCACGTACCGGCGGAAGCTCTGCGCGATACGGGAACCAGTGAGTTGGTGCCACTCTTATGGGTTGTTGTGAATGATGAAACGGTGTTTGATGGAGCTGCGGTAGTGCGCCGACGTGTGCTGCACCGCCGCTTCTTCAACCTGGAGCAGCTGGAGCCGCTCTAGTTGCTTCCAATGATGAATCTGCTACTTCTGCTAGGTTAACAACGTATTGTATTGATGCGAGCACGTGTGAAGGTGTTCGTGTTGTTGTGTTGGCCACCACAAAGATATATGTCGGATGTACGTCTACGTTCATGAGAATCATCTCCTCCTCAAACTTCTCCTTGTTGTTGTTGCTTTCCACGTAGGCTGAGGTTGCTGCTCCACACACACACATCCACATCATCACAATAAACATTCATCATGACTGCCACCACCAAGTACGCCTACATTGCTGGGCCGATGGTATTTGAGCCGGACTTTGGTGCCTCCTTCTTCGATGGCGTACGCAAGCTCCTCCAACCCACCAACGTGGTGCCGCTCATTCCCGTTGACAACATCGCCAACGGCGCGCTCGAGATTCGTCAAAAGAACATGGAGATGATCGCCAAGTGTGACTGCATCATCGCCAATCTCTCCCCCTTTCGCTCCAACGAACCCGACTGCGGCACCGCCTTCGAGGTGGGCTACGCCGCCGCCCTTGGCAAGATCATCATCACCTACTCCAGCGATGCACGCACCATGGTGGAGAAGTACGGCGGCAAGGTGGATGGCGATGGCAAGTTGGTGGAGGACTTTCAGCTTCCCTTCAATCTCATGCTGGGAGATGGCTCACCCATCTTTGGCAGCTTTGAGGAGGCCTTTAGGCACTACGTCGTTACATACGCCACGTAGAGCTCCGCCTGTGTTTCCTTCTTCCACCTCCTCCCACCACCTTTGGTGGTGTATCGTTGTGTTCTCGATGGGAAAACGTCTCTTCGTTCTTCTTTTTCACTGTCTGTGATGAGTACGCGTGGATTCTTGCTTTGTTTTTATGCGCACGCCAACAGCTTCCACGCAGTAGCAGCATCGAGTGAGGTTGGCTGCCCTGTGTGTTGATGGAGGCCTGCATCGGGGTGGATCCTGTTCTTGATAATCGTGACCTGTCTTGGTGGTGTCATTGCCACCTCGTTGAAGATGTTGGAGCCCTCGTGCGTGCGTGTTTCCTTCGAGATGCGCTCGAGATGAGGCGTACACCTTCCCCCCCCCCTCCTCGCCCGCTTCGTTGATTGTTTTGGCTGTTGTTTCTTCTTCTATTGTGTTTATATGCGCACACCATCATCAAGAGCTCCATCTCCCACATTGCAAAGCAAAGGAGAGATGCGCTGGGCCCTTCTTGTCTTGAGCTCTGCCATGGCTGCTCAGGGCGTACGCCATTCGCAACACACTTCATGTAGTGCTCGGCCAGCCTACATCTCGCCCAGAATGCCCGACAGCACCAACACACACATTGAGCTCACTATCAGCTGCGAGGAGTCTTCCTCTCTATGGTGGTTGGGGAAGCGCGGTACCACGCGGGAGGTGGGCACCGTGAAGGTGGAGCTCTTCAATGAGCTAGAGCCCATCCTATGCAGCAGCATCCGTGAGCTATGCATCAACGCACAAGACTCACAGAGGAGCTACACAAACACAATGGTGGAGGTGCTTCCACGCCTGCAGCGCCTCCTTCTTGGCCGCGTTCTCTGTGGTGATGATCTACTTGGAAGCTCATCTTTTGGAAGCCTTCTACGGCCTCAACGGACCCGCCGTGATCCAGACGAGCTACTTCGCGCTGGGATGGTTGGCCTCCTCACCCGCCAAGGCCAGGTGGGCTCGACGCTGGCGGTGCTGCTGGAGGCTCAGAGGATGCAGGAGCTCACTCCGTGTGGGCAGGTGGTGGAGGGGATGGAGGTGCTGTGGGAGGTGATGGCACACAACGCGGCATCACCTCCTCGACGGCTTTTCATCTCACACTCTGCGGTATTGCAGAATGCCAGAACGCGAATGGTGAAGCGTTCATGGATCAATGGTTGAGGATACTGACTATCCTCTCCACTTACAATCAGCAACAACAACATTAACACTTGCCACGGGAAGACGTACCTGTACCTGTGTATGCGAAAAATCACGACGTTGTTGTTTCCAACTTACTTTCTTCGTGTGCCCCGACAGCGTAGCAACCACCCTCATCTTCACCAACACAACATTTTTTTTCTTAGATTCTGGGTGACCTCTTCTTCATCACTTTCATCATCTATCACTCATGTCTCGTGTGGAGGAGGTGGTGGCGGAAGGGCGAAGCAGCGTGCATGAGGCCTTCTTCCCCTACGTACTTCAGCGCCTCCGCGCGCGCGAACATCCCATCGTGATTAGCGAGCGCAAACGGTTTTTGATGCTCCTCGTTGGGGTCTACGGCTGCTTGTGCGTCTCGACCGCCTACGTCTTCAACCTCTTCTCGGGTGAGATGCAGCAACGCTACAACCTCACCCAAGCGGAGCTCAGCACCATCACCACCTACAGCAGTGTGCTCTCCGTCATTGTGTTTCCACTTGCCAGCCTCTACGACCTCTGCGGGCCACGGCCGCTGTACCTCATTGCGCTGCTCACGTTCCCCCCAGGTGCTCTGCTCTTTGGGCTATCGTTTGCCGATGTGGTGCAGGGTTCTGTGCTGCGCTTCACCTTCTACTCCACTCTCCTCAGCGTGGGCACATCCATGTTTGATATTGCAACCCTCATGACGATCATGAGCGTCTTCCCGAGCAGTAGAGGTGCGGTGATTGGGGTGATGAAAACCTTCATTGGTCTAGGGTCGGCCATGCTGAGTGCGGTGCAGCTCGCCTTCTTCGCCAACAGTGTTGCATACTTCTTCTACTTCATGGCCGTCTTTGTGGCGGTGGTGGCCTTCTTGTGTGTGTTGGTGATTGAGCTCCCGCCCTACCAACTCACCGGCTATGAAGAGATGCACCTTAGCGATGCGGAGAAGGAGCGGCGTCGGGCCACCAAGATCGCCTACTGCGAGCAGGTGCCGCCTCCGCGACGTTTTGCCGTGGGCTTTGTGGTGGTGGTGGTTCTTCTCTTCTTCCTTCCGATCCAATCCACGATGGTGGCACTCGTTGAGACGAGCCATGCCACACGCATCGTCTACGCACTCATCATCATGGCCATCTTGGCATGCTACACCATCGTCGCGCTACCAATTCGCTGCCTCGATGTTCCCGATGCACGTGCTGGCCACCAACATGATGGCGCAGAAGATGACGATGATGAGGTTGTAGAACCACCTCACGCGCACGAGGATGAGCCCCTCTCACCCGAGGTGCTACGCCGATTAAGCCAAGCCATGACGCACCGCCTTGAATCGAGCCGCGGCACCTTGTTGGAGGAGGCGCTGCACCGCATGCCCGTGGAGGAGTACGACTTCGTTGCCCCTTCTTTCCCCACCACCTTCCGTGAGAGCCTCTCCACCGGGTTGTTGTGGGCCCTCATCTTCACCCTCTTCTGCGTCGGTGGCACACAAATGGTGGTGATTGTTAATGCACGGTTCATTTACGCCTCCATTTCGGAACGCCCCATGACGGCGGAGTTCGCCGCGCTCCTCACCGCCTTCACGGGCGTGGGCAGCGCCGTTGGCCGCATCGCGATGAGCGGCTTCGAAATGTGGTCGCAACAACGTCGCGCCGATCAACGCATCCCCCTCACCGTCGCCCTCTTCATACCCTCGGCCTTGATGGGCCTCTGCGCACTGTTGCTCTGCGTAGGCCCGAAGGAGCTCCTCGTCTTGCCCTTTGTTTGTGCCGCCCTAGGCAACGGCTTCACCGCCGCAGCCGTGGTGTTGGTGATTCGTGCCCTCTACAGCAAAGATGTGGCCACGCACTACAACTTCACCTCCATCGCCTCCATTGCGTCGGCCATTGTGCTAAACAAGTATCTCTACGGCTCGTGGTACACGATGGAGGCGGTGGAGCAGCACAGCACCGTGTGTGTGGGTAGGCAGTGCGTGCAGCTTCCCTTCGCCATCATGACGGCTCTGTGTGCGGCGAGTATGATCTCCAACTACTACATTCACACCACATACCGATCCTTCTGCATGGCGGTGATTGGCAGCGCAAACCATGGCGTTGATGGGCATTGAGCAGGTGTGCGCCTGTGTGCGTGCATGGAGAAGGATTTGATATCGATGTACGCGTGTGGTTGTGTTTTTTCCGTTCTACGCCATCTCCACCCTCACCAACATCGCCCCAACATCATCATGAATGTGCTGGTACATCCAAACATCCCCACGATGCATCATCCAACCCATTCATTCAGAACAAACTACATACTACATACTACATACACCGACTCACCAACACAACACTGTGTGATGCACCCTACATACCTCCATCACACACATCATTAACTCTTCTTCATTTTCTTGTGTTGGTTGTTGTAGCTCGTCACTAAGTTGTTTTGTAATTATTTCGTTGCAGAAACGTCATGCCAAAACGTCGTCGGTCTATCCCACCACTGAGCGAGGATGGTGATGGTGATACACATCGCAAGCTTCAGCCCAATCCGGAGGAGGTGGCAAACATCACGCAGCGCTTCGTCGCATACGTGTGCGGCTGGCGTGATGAGGTGGCCAACGAAGCCACCACCACCACCATAGAAACACAACCAACAACAACAACACTCGCACATCCTCCATCCACGATGCCACCCTTGAAGCCCATCATCGCTGCTGTAGCAGCATCCTCTCCCCCTTATGTGTTGGCCAACGGCACCGCCTCCACAGCGGTTGGCACCGGCTTCGTGGTGGATGAGCGCATGTCTCGCCATAAATCCGCCGACCCCGCAGAGTTTGAGCGACCCGCGCGCATCGATCGTACGATGGAGCACCTCGAGTGTGTTGGCCTCCTCCGCTGCTGCCATCGTCTTCCGTCGCGCACGGCAACGCGTCGCGAGCTCCGCCGCGTTCATACGCGAGATCATGTGGATTATGTAGAGCAGCTGGACTTCTTCATGGAGCTGCGTGAGGAGAAGGGCGGCTCCGTCGGTCAGGATCTCTACGCATGCGCAGAAACATCTCTGGCGGCGAGGCTAGCGGCGGGTTGTGCCGTGGAGGCGGCCACGGCGGTGATGAAGGATCAGCTCCGCAACGCCTTTGCCATGGTGCGGCCACCCGGGCATCACGCCGCGCCGGAGAATGCTTCGGGTTTTTGCTTCATCAACAACGCAGCGGTGGCGGCTCGGGCGGCGCAGGAGGCGTGGCGTACCCGCTCTCTTGCCGCGGCTCCCGCTGATGGAGATGTGGTGGAGCCTCCACGTGCACGTGTGCTCATTTTGGATTGGGACGTGCATCACTGCGATGGCACCGAGCGGGTCTTCTACGACGACCCCTCGGTGCTCGTTATATCCATTCATCAATACGGCAACAAGAAGGGGCACGTGTTGCGCAAGAAGCACACAACACCCCCACAACCAACAACAACAACAACAGACACTGCTGCTGCTGCTGCTGGTGTAGCAGCAAACGGGGAGGTACTCAGTATGGATGCGCTCGCAGAGTTGCTTGGTGACGAGGATGGTGTTGAAGCACAGCAGGCAGCATCTTCACAACAACAACCACAACAACCATCAGCCAATACCATGAATGAGGATAGTGATGGTGCTCTTCGTCCACGTCGCCCACGTGCTGCCGTGGATTATGGCAAGTTGGCCTCCACCCTGCACATTGATGATGATGATGCGCTCGCCTTCTTTGGCTCACCCGCTGCCGCCAGCTCATCCTCCTCCTACTCCTCTTCCACGTGCAGCAACGCCTCCTCCGTCGCGCCAGCCCCTCCTGTGGCGCCGCACTACGCCGGTGATTCAGCCGGATGCAGCACCGATCGCGAGCCAAGCGCAGAGGCGGAGCCCTTTTACCCAGGCAGTGGGCACTTACACCAAATTGGTGGTGCAGAGGTGCCCGAGGCACGTGGCCGCAACATCAACATCCCGTGGCCCACCCACGGCATGGGTGATGTGGAGTACCTCCAGGTGATGGAGGAGGTGGTGCTGCCCGTTGGCAAGGAGTTTGATCCGCACTTGGTCCTGGTGAGCTGCGGCTTCGATAGCGCCCGGGGAGATCTTCTGGGATCGATGGAGCTCTCCATCTCTGGCTATCATGCCATGACGCATCTCTTGTGTGAAGCCTTCGCACGTGTGGTGGTGGTGCTCGAGGGCGGATATAACGTGAGCAACGTTGCGAGAGGGTCGGAGGGCGTCCTTCGAGCGCTGCTCGAGGCCAACGGCAGCACCACCGCGGAGGAACTCCCTCCAACACGCATGTTGCGCCATCAAACGGAAGAGATGATTGAGCGCATCCGCCAGGAGCATGGCCCCTACTGGAAGTGCCTGAGGTCTGGCGAGGCGTGAGGCCAGTTCCGCGGAAGAAGTGGCGGATGTTGATGTTGGCAATAATCATCATCAGCCACATGTTGCACGGAAAGAATTCAGTTCCGTAACTTAGTCACTCAACCTCAACCTCATCTTCAGCTAAGGTTGTGGTACCTCTAATGCATGTGCCAAGTGAACCCCTCTTTCATCATCATCGTTTTTTTTTCACCCACACACACACAGCCACACGCACATTCACGCCGCATGGGTTGGTCAGGAAAGAGGGCGCGAACATCCGTCCTAACCTCCTCTCCACCCACGCCCACGTGCTGCACCACCGATACCCGCATCATTCATAGAAACAACACACCATAGATCAACGTACCTATCCTCCTTCACCCTCATCACCACATACGCATATCCATCCATCTATGCTGCGCTCTGCGCTGCCGCTCTATGCGCGCATTGGCTTCTACGTTGCCACACATCCGTGGCTCACGGCCGCCGGCTATCTGAAGGTGGGCCACAGCACACAGGTGGAGGCTCGTCTGGAGATGGCCTCCTTCACCACATGCTTCACACCAGAGTGGTCCTACTACGCTGTGGTGGAATGCAGCACCGAGAAGGAGGCCCACGTGCTGGAGCAGTCTGTGCTCTACTGCCTACGTTCGCGTCGGGTGCCGAATCGAGAGCTGCTGAACGTCTCCGCGCACGAGCTGATGCCGTGGGTGCACGCCGTGGCCAAGAAGCTGGGCCTTCGTGTTGATGTCAGGAGCAGCGCACATGAGGTGAAGGCACTACCAACAACAGCAACTCCTCCAGCAACATCTTTTTCACCCACTGCGGTGGTTGCGTCATCGTCATCATCATCACCGATGAATCCATCTCCCATGCCTGTTAGCATCGTTCCATGCACGAGCACAAAGCACGAGATGAAGATGGATGTGATGGAAAAGGTGCAGCCACACACAAACATGAACGGTTCGCCACCTCCTCTGCGTGAGTTGGCCATCGCACCCTATGTGAGCCAGCTTGATGAGCTCCATCGGGAGATGAACCATCATTGGTACGCAGGAGAGAAGGAGCTCTCACCGAACTCCATCGATGTGGAGATGGATCTGAACGAGGTGGTGGAGGTGGAGGATCAACATGATTTTCGTCTCAAGGCGTTGCGACCCTATCAGGAGGAGGCGGTTAAGCGCCTACGTGCGGAGCTCGATCTCACCGGTCAGGCCATCTGCCAAATGGCCTGTCGCTGTGGCAAAACACCAGTGGCCTACCACATGATGGAGCACCTCCTCACCCAAGCCAGCGGCACCAACCAACGTGTGCTGTACCTCGTTCCTGGTCTCTCCCTGTTGCGCCAAACGGCCCGCAAACTGTGGAGCTACGGCCTTGCCAAGCGCAAGGTGCCGCTCCTCCTCATTGGTTCGGATCATCTCCCCGTGTATCTCGATCCAGACCACAACGAGCTCATGACAACCAACCGAGACATTATTCGCGATGTGGTGCTACGCCACACCGCTCTGGTGGTGATTTGCACCTACCACTCCTCCCCTCTTTTGAGCGCGCTCAACCTCTTTGGCCTCACCATCTTTGATGAGTGCCACCGCGTCTGTGGCAGCGCGGAGGCGACGGCCTTCAACACGATGCTCCTCCTCCCTCGCCATGGCACACGACTCTTCCTCACCGCCACCCCGAGCTACGATACACCCATCAAGATGCACAACACGAGCCTCTTTGGCAGCGTGGCCTACCGCTACTACCTGCGTGAGGGCATCGATGCAGGCTTCGTGAATCCCTTCTCCGTCCGTGTGGTACTTGGGGAGGAGCTCCACTTCCTCCCGCCCTTCCTCCACGAGGCCATGGCAGAGGTTAATAAGATGCTCGTCTTTTGCCGCGACATCCAACACTGCGAAGAAATTTACGAGCAGCTGCAAGCCGCCACACTCCCCGACTCGGTGGAGCCCTTCACGGTGCTCATGGCGCACTCACGTCTCGGGCCAGGGGCGGTGGCGGAGGTGTTTGGCCGGTTGGTCTCTGAGCGGCGCTGCCTTGTGCTCAACGTGCGGCTCTTCCAGGAAGGGGTGGAGGTGCCCGACCTCAACGCCGTCTTCTTCGCCAGCCCACGCTACAGCTCTCGCGACATCATCCAAAGCATCTGCCGCCCACTCAACCGCGTGGATGGGAAGCCGCCCTCAACCGTCTTTCTCCCCGCCGTCTACGAGGCCCAACACCGCCCCGACCACCCCATCAACCTCCGCCACTTCAGCACCCTCGTTCCCTTCACAGACGCACTCATGGATGAGGATCCCAACCTCTTTGAGTACATGATCGACCCCGCCCAACGACGCTACAACTTCTCCGTCGTTGGGGTACGCAAGCTCCGCCTCAGCTCTGCCAAGCTGCAGCGCTTCATTCTCCCCGCCATTCGCCGAGGGGTGCGCTTCTCCGCCAACCACACCGACCGCTTTCACCGCGCGGCGCGTCTTCCGTGGAAGGCGGCCTTCGCCGAGCTGCGGCGCATCGTCGTGGAGTGCCAGCGCTACCCAAAAACCAACGATATGTGGATTATTGGGGAGAGCCCCATCTCCATGTACCTCTTCTACCAGTACGCACGCAAGGGCTACCGACTGCATCAGGCAGGGGAGCGGAGCTACCTGGAGAGCCACCAGATTTGTGATTTGGAGAGTTTGCCAGAGTGGCGGCGGTATGGGGTGCATGGGCCCTACCCGTGGACGGAGTGCTTGCGTACGCTGGAGGCACACCTCGCCAAACACGGCGCGGCACCGCCCTTGGATATACACAAAGGGGGCTACGTGGGCCTCAACGCCACCCCGTTTGAGCGTTTGGCCGGTGCCTTGATGCACGTGAATCAGTGCGATGCCGCCACGGGTGTACGTCTTTCATTGGAGAAGCAGGCCGATTTGGATGAGATGTGTGGGCGCCACAACATTTGTTGGCGAAAGCCTCGCGATGCGCAGGGGCACCTCCTCCCGGGCGCTTCCTCCTTCATCACGGAATCGTACAACCAGTTTAAGCGGCTGGTGGCGGAGGCACCGAAGCGGCCCGTGATGCAGGCCTACATCCAACTTCACTTCCCCGGCTACCCACACAAGCACCAGCGCATGGAGGAACTGCGGCATCTTGAGGAGGGCAAAGTGCCGCCACGACGGCAGCCACGGCGACGGAGACGTGCCAAGAAGGGTGAAAACAAGATCGCCGAAGGTGAGGAAGAGGAGGAGGATACGCAGCAGGTGGTGTGGTGCCGTGTGTGCCGCGCTCGCATCGATGTGGTGCAATGGAATCAGCACACATCGAGCCCCGAGCACCTCCAGCGGCAGCGAGAGGCATCTCTCACCGCAGCCTCTTCATTGGCCTAGTCCTGGACACATTTGACGTGTACCTTCCTGCTACAGTGTTGTATTCATGCCAACAAATGTGCCACACACATACACACACATACTACACTTCATTCCTCTTCTCATTCACTCTCTTCCGCCACCACTGTGTAGCACTGTTTACGTAGTAGTTTGATGGGCCTCTTCACCAAGGGTGCTGCTGGCCGCGTGAATGCCTCTCGCCTCTACGCCTTCAACAAAACTCTGAAGAAGGATGCCCTGACGGAGAAGGGCTACTGGGAGATGAGCAAAGACAGCCACCCCGTCAACCGCTGGTCCTACCGACGATGGAAGAACCGCAACGAGGAGATCTCCATGTTCGAGGAGAAGCTGAGCAAGGTGCCCATTGACCAAAAATTTAAGATTAAGAAGCTCCTCACCGTGGCCAACCTCTCCGTCATTGGGCCCATCGTCTTGATCATCTACTTTGGCTTCTGCTACGGCCGCTACTACCTGTGGGGTATCACCCCAACAGATGGCGCCTCCTCCATCGCACGCGGCATTCAGAACCTGCCACGCCCACCAGGATACTAGTGTGGTGGCGGAGTCGCACCACCTTCCTGCAGGCAGAGACAACTCCACACATGCCTCGACACAGAGCAACAACTCAACGTGAAGCACTTCAAGTGCTTGATTGACGCTATTGCCACCTCATGCCAAAATCACAACTCTCATTATGTATTTCTTTTTTAATCTTCTTTTTTTTCTTCTTGTGTAGACCCCAATCTTCGTCCATCTCCCACAAACACACAACACAGCCTCGCCTCCTACCCACTCTGCACGTGCCCCAACACAACAAGCATCATGTTGAACCCATACCTATGGATTGTGGTGGCTGGTGGTGTGGTATCCTTCCTCACCGGGGCCGGTGTTGGCATGAATGACCTTGGCAACGCCTTTGGCACAACCTATGGCGCGCGCATCCTCACCGTCATGCAAATTGTTCTTCTCGCCTCGGTATGCGAAATGGCAGGGGCCATCTCCCTCGGCGGGGAAGTTACCTCCACCATCTCCAGCGGCATCGCCAACCCTTCTGACTTTGCAAGTCATCCCTACATCTTCATGTACGGCATGCTCTGCGCCTGTACAGCAGCCTTCCTGTGGCTGGCCCTTGCCACCTGGCTCAGCCTGCCCGTGAGCTCCACCCACAGCATCTGTGGCGGTGTGATTGGCTTCGCCATGGTCTACGGCGGTGGTGGCTCGGTGAACTGGGCGACGCCCAAGAAGGACTTCCCCTTCATTGGTGGAGTTACGCCGATTGTGTGTTCGTGGTTCATCTCACCCAGCCTCAGCGGCCTCGCCGCCGCCGCCATCTACGGCATCATCCGACGTGTGGTGTTGCAGCCCACCCACTCTTTGCAGCGCGCGCTCTACTGCTTGCCCGTCATCATTGGCAGCACCTTCTTCCTTGAGGCCTTCTTCGTCCTCTTCAAGGGTGCACAGAAGCGCCTTCATTGGGGTGTGGGCAAAGCGGCGTGGGTGGCCGCCCTCATTGGTATTGGTGCCGGCCTCCTCACCCTGCTGCTGCTGCCACTGCTGAAGCGGCGTGTGGAGCACGACCTGGCCGAAGCGGAGGCCCGTGAGCAACGACGCCATGACGAGGCAAGAGTGGATGTTTCGGGGCCCAACGCCCAACCGTCGGAGAGTGAATCGAACGCGGCACGAGAGCCCGTCTGTGAGCGGAGCGCTGCTCAGCCGGCTGCCTCAGCCGCGGTGTTGCCAGAGACGTTTGTGGATCCCTTCAGAACGGCCAAGACGGTGGAGGCGGCGGGCGATTTAACCGGCACTGTGGTGGAGAACTCCGAGGATGACACGAGCTCAACATCATCGGAGGATCGACGCGCGCACATGACGGCGATGGAAGAGGTTGACTGCATCACAAGTGAGGAGTACCCCAAGCACGCCGAGCGTGTCTTTCGCTACCTGCAAATCTTCACCGCCATCTGTGCCTCATTTGCCCATGGAGCCAACGACGTGAGCAACGCCGTTGGACCCTTTGCCGCCATCTACTCCGTCTATCTCGAGAAGAAGGTGTTCACCTCCGTCGAGACCCCCATTTGGATTCTGATGCTTGGTGGTGCTGGCATCGTAGTGGGGTTGGCGTCCTTTGGCGTTCGCATCATGCGCCTGCTAGGGGAGCGCATCACCCGCATCACACCCAGTCGGGGCTTCTCGGCAGAGCTCGCAACCGCCCTCGTGGTCTCCTTCGCCTCGGGCTATGGTATTCCCATCTCCTCTACCCACTGCATC
>JASAON010001576.1:0-64887 GCA_030849065.1 Jaenimonas drosophilae
CACAACGACCGTCACGCCAACCGCCGCTCCATCTACCTCCGCAGGTTCCCTGCCCACCTACCACATCCGCTCTTTAGCAGACTGGAATGGTGCGCCAAGTGGTCCATACCGCGACCCAGTTACTGGAACCATCCACATGTACGTCCAATACAACCCCAGCGGTTTGGTGGCCGGCAACCCGTCGTGGTACCACGTCACCTCCGAGAACTACGCCACCTGGTTCCGTGCTGAGCCTACGGTGGCGATGGGTCCGGGCAAGTGGTACAACGACGCGGGCACCTTGTCGGGTACGATGATGTCCAATGCCGCCAAGGACCCGGTGGTGATGTATACCTGCGCGGAGTCCGTCAACGCGCAGCGCCAGTGCATGGCCAGTCCCGCAGCGGCCGACGTCAGTGGCCGCCGTCAGCTGGACACGCTGGTGCAGAACCCGCTGAACCCCGTCATCATTGAGAGCGACGTGCCTGGACTGGTTGGGACCGACAACTTCCGCAACCCCACAAACTGGTGGATGGACCCCGCGCAGCCCGGCCGCTGGCTGATTGGATTTGCCGCTCGTGTGTCCGACTCCACTGGAGACTACCCACACGTGGTGGTCTTCTCCACGGAGGACCCCACCTTGATGAGTGGCTACACCTACTCCCACTCCCTCTATGTGAGCACCTTCCTCAACGAGCGCATGGTGGAGTTCCCCGACTTCTTCTCCATGACGGAGCAGGTGTCTTCTGCGGGCACCTTCCTGAAGTTGTCCTCCCCAACCGCCCACCGCGACTACGTCGTGTACGGCGAATATGAGGCCAACCCGCAGGGACAGTTCGTGTTCGGGTCGTTGGGGCGCCAACAGACACTCACCCTGGTGGACTTTGGTCCCATGTACGCCTCCAAGACTTTCTTTGACCCCTTCCTTCAGCGCCGCATGCTTGTCGGGTGGACGGAGGAGGAGATCTCAGCCGCTGGCATCGCTCAGATGGGATGGGCTGGTGTGCAGAATCTCATCCGCACGGTGACCTACGATACGAAGGAAAAGTGCATCAAGACCTTTCCAGTGCCCGAAACGCGCGCACTTCGCAAACAGAAGGTCTTTGGTCCCTCTACCATCTCCCTCAATCCCGGCCAAACCCAGACCATCATCCCCAGTGGTGCCTACGCCGCCTCGCAGGAGATCGTCGCCACCTTCAACATCATCCCCAGCTCCTTCAACGTGTCATCCACCTACACCGCTGACACAGCACCTGAGTTTGGCCTGAAGATTCGCAGCAATGCCGATGGCAGCGAGTACACGACGGTGTCGGTCAAGATGCCCGCGGCCACGAGCGGCCCTGTCCTCCAAAAGGCACAGGATGATCAGTACCCACCTTTTGCCGTGATCAACTTCAGCGCGGAGCTCAACGCGGATGCCTGCAGCACATACTGTGACGAGGAGCGCACGTGTGTATCGTGGACCTTCCTGACGCAGCCCCAGCGGCAGTGCAAGCTGTACTGGCGTGCGAGCGATCTCGTGGACAATCAGTTTGCGCAGAGTGGCACAATCAGCCGCCCGTGGCTCGTGCTGGGACGGTCTAACTCCGGCAGTGCTGGCTACACCTACCCACTTTACGGTGCCGCACCCTTCTCCCTTGCGACTCCCACTCAGGTGGAGCTCCACGTCTTCGTGGATGGGAGCATGATTGAGGTCTTCAAGGATGGTGGACTGCAGAGCGTCACGGGTCGCGTCTATCTTCCTGGTGGTCAATCCCACACAGGTGTCTCTGCCTATGAAAACAACATGGAAGGCTGTACCAGCGAGGTCACCGTCTTCACGATGGGCGGCATTTGGGGACAGAAGTACCCTAACGCGATTCGCAACTACACCAACAGCCTCTACGCACTGCTGGACCACCTCATAGAAGGATAATAAGTAGTGAAACACGAACCCACACATTTGGCACGGCCAACAAGTAGCGTTGGCAAGCAAACAGTGCGTCAGACACATTGCACGGGGCTTCTGCTGGCGTGTGCAAGCACACTCCAGAGGGAGAAGATTAGCCAGTATGAAAGCCCTGGAACAGTCCGTTAGCACATGTATGTAAGTCACGGTAAAGATGAGCTGTGTCTGTTCTCCGTTTTCTGTGATTCCGTTCGACTTCCAGCGAACATATATTTTTCGTTGGCATTAATGGACGAAGAAGAGTTGCCTGCTGGCACCCTTCATTCCTCACTCACTCACCCCCCACCTCGGTGATTGCCGATGGACGTCGTTGGGCGTAACCCCCCAATACAGAGAGGAAAGGATCAACGATTGCTGGATGAGTCGCCTCGTACATTCTTGTCTGGAAGTCTTTCTTTCAGGGTCTTTTTTTTCTTCATTTGTGATCGGATTTCCATCTGTTACGCATTAATATGTGTGGGTAGTTGTCTTCTGCCCACAGAAGGATAAGCACTGCTCGTTGCGTCCCCAGCACAGCATACAGCATCATCATTGCGTCAGTACTAACTTGTTGGGGTAGCGCAACACAGCAGAAGATGCTCATGTATCCCATACATGCGTAAGCAAGCCGTTATCGCGTCTTCCAGGAGTGAGTCAACCAAATGATTAAGTCAAAGAGTCGCGCTCCATGACTCATGTGTGCAAACAAGAAACGCTGTCAGGTAGGGTTGGGTGAGCACCCGTCTCTCCAACAGGTCACAATTGATGACAATACTTGTACCCCCCCCCCTGCCACACACACACGCACGTGCTGTCGCTCTTCTCTCCTCCATCTACTCTAGGACCAACCAACAAGGTAGTTCCTCTCTTCTATTCTCACCCTCGTATTGCTCAGTCATTTCCTTTGTTCGTGTCGTTCAACCTCACACGCGCATCGTCATGGCTCGCTTCTCGTCGAGCTCCGTGGCAGTCATTGCCATCATCTTTGCTCTCCTATGTACCGTTTCAGAGGCCCGTTTCCTCAACCTCGTGTCCGATGCTCACTACGATCCTGCGTACGGCACACCCGATGCGTGTGGAATGTGCATCAACAACAGCTTCCCCGTCATGGGCGAGCCCAAATGCGATGCCCCCCTGGCCCTCATCACCTCCGCCATGAATGATATCAGCAAGCAACGCTCTGCCTACACCATCTTCTCCGGTGACTGGGCACGCCACCACATGTCTGCCTCTGGTCTCAGCATTGCTACCGTGTTCGGACCCATGTCGGACTTCTACCAAAATCTTGACATTGACAGCGACCTCCCGGCCCCATACTTCGTGGGCTGCCTCGGCAACAACGACGTGGTGCCCGACTACTACTTCCCCTACAACGCCACCTCCCACCCCAATCTCACCACCGAGATCGACATCATGGAGAGCCGCGGCCTTCTGACCGCGGAAGAGGGTGTCGTGATGGCCAAGTGCGGATACTACTCCCGCAATGCCAGCACCACCCTTCGCATCATTGCCCTCCACACCATCGTCTGGACCAACATGATTGAGCCGGCGGTGCCCGATGACATCGTGGACCCGTGTGGCCAGTTTGTCTTTCTGGAGACTGAGCTTGCCGTGGCCCGTGCTGCTGGCCAGAAGGTCATCGTGTTCGGTCATATCCCCCCGCTGCCCAACGTCTTCGAGGTTGTGTCTGATGGTGAGATTGCCGTGGGTGACATGTACTGGAAGCCCTTCTACCAGGCACGTTACACCGCACTCATCCACAGCAACCGCGACATGATCACTGCTCAGTTCTTCGGTCACACGCACCGCTTTGCCCTCGTCGCGGACCCCGCCTTTGGTGTGCCACTCTTCATCCTCGGTGCCATCACGCAGATCTACCTCAACAAGCCCAACTACATGGTTGGTGAGTTCGACGACAACGACTGGTCTCTGCTGTCTATGCATCAGCGTCAGATGGTGACTGAGATCAACACCTGGATTTCGGGGCAGGAGGTGACTGCCGCATTGGGTCTCTCCACACTCAAGGATACAGACAAGATGCACAGCGAGTTGGATCAGCTTCTGACCAACGATGTGCTGTGGGACAACTACCAGACCATCAAGACTGGAGGCGTGATCATTCAGCCATGCACGAACAATTTCTGCCGTGTCATGACGGTGTGCGCCATGCAGTTCTCCAGCTTCCAAGGCATCAATGACTGCCTCAACGCCAAGATCAACGCTACGACCACAACCACCACGACCCCTCTTTCTTAAGCGAACGTCACCGCAAGCGGCTTCTGCGACCGTGATGGCCTCGGACGTGGGCTAATGGGGGAAAATGACCGTATGATCGTATGAGTCAGCAAATCCCTTGAGCTTATCAGCATCTCCAAGCACCATTTATGGATATCATGCAAGTCGTGTGGACGTATCTACGTGCGCAGAGATGGCTGGTTGCCACGTTGTCTAACCAGAAGCGGGGCAGATCAAGTCTGCATGTGTGCGTGCGTCCAGCACAGCCCCAGTACATGTGGAAGAGGAGGGGTAGCTTCCCATACGTTGTTGCTTGGCAATACATATGGCAAGTGTGCTACGTCGAGTTGTGTACGTTGACGATGTGGGGTGGGCTCCGCGTGGCTGTTGCCCCATACCTTCTTTGTGTTGCTGTACAGCTTGCTTGGTACGCTCCACATTCGTTCGTATTCTATGTGTCTTTGGCTTCCTCTGATTTTTATGTCAGAGTTAATTTTTCTTTTCTTTTTTTTTCACCTCGCGTCTGCTTCTGGACTTGATGGCGAAGGCATATGTGTGTCGCCTGCATTCTGCCTGTGTGTGTGTATGTGTGTGGGCTAATACCCACCAGATCACAGACGACGCCGCTCCTCCCCCCTGCCTTTCTCGCCTCAAGGCACTATCTGAAAGGCAGGCTTTTTTCTGTCATTGCCAGAACGCACACCCCGTCGCTCATCGAAACGTTTCCCGGTGAGCATAGCTCGGGGCAAGCTCATCCTCCCTTCATTTCTTTCTTTGTTATGGGGTCCATTTCCTCTGTGAGCTCTATGCCGCATTTCAGGTCAAACACCCACTCCATCCCCCTCAGTGATCTTTTTTTCTCACGACTTTCTTTTATCTTTTTTCATTCTTTCAGGTCATTTTCTCTTTTTTTTACGACGGACAGTTTTATACTTCCCACGGCTTCGTCGTATTATCCGGTGGTGGGAATTGGATGCAAGTGCACGTGCGTCATGTTGCCTGAATGGAGTGCGTCCGACCCATGAGAAAGAACCGTCATCTCGTGGGCAAAAGTGTGTAGGTCCAAACAAACACGCGCACCTCCGAACAGCAAGTCAGGGGTCCTCGCAGACCTCCGCTCGCTGCAGAGCACATACAAGCACTGGTCATTGGAGCTCCACGACGGTACATTTTTCGCCGTCACGAGCATACTCCAACTCCCCACATTCATTTCTTCTTCCTGTCATGCCACTCTACATCATTGTGTGTTTGGTATCTCTCCAATGTCACTGTATACGTGTACGTAGCCAACTCTTGCCCACACTCTCTCACTTCATTGATTTTTAGAGACAGAGGCTAGGTGGCAGAGAGCGTAGAGGATGACATCTTCATCCTCACCTACGGCAACACAAGATGCACTCGCTCTGTCTCCCAAGGGCGGGGCTCCATCCCCGCGAAAAGCACTTCGATGGAGTGATGATTTGCCCGTGACCTCTGCGCCTGGATGGACGCAGATGCTGGAGGCCCTCGATCCAGACGCCTCGGACGGCCACCACCTGCAGCTAGCTCAGCTGGAGCTCCTGCTGGCGCACTTCACGTGCCCACTCTGTCGGCGCTTTCTCGTTCACGAACCCATGTTGGTGGAGTCGTGTGGCCATTGCTTTTGTGAGAGCTGCATCAACAAGGCCATTGAGGATGGCTGTGTTGCCATGGCGATGCAGTGGCCATGGACAAAGATGCAGCCCAGCACCGACACTGCTACGGCGAAACACCGCGCCACACCACCCACCCGTCGCCGGCTGCGGTTCCAGTGTCCGCTGTGTCAGCTGCCGGCCTTCAAGTGGACCCTCGTGCGGTGCCCCTTGATGGCCCAGTTGTGGGCTGCCATTACCCAGGCGATACCCACGCTGGAGGCAACGCTGCGGCAGCTGGAGGCCACCGTTCTTGCCGCCGAGGACTGTGATGGTGAAGCGGTTGAGTGTGTAGAAGAGGTGCAGACGGAGGAGGAGAACAAGCCATCCTCGTCGGGGGAGGTGCCCGCTCCTTCCTTGGCAACACAAGCTGAAGCTGGTGTGTTGGGGATAGGCGCCAGTGCTGTCGTGATCTCCGACGAGGCCATGCCCATGGTGGTGGGCAGCCTGCCCGCCAACACAATGGATCTCTTCGCACCACCAGAGAAGTGCGAGCTCGTGACGGCGGTGCGGGTCATTACGGATGACAGTCTTCCGCCCGTTCTTGGTCAATTGCCCGCCGCACCTGCCGTGGCCCTCGTACCGCCATCGACGGCCATGGAGGAGCCGCCACTACACCTCACCCCATCTCAGGCGTTGCGCGATGATTGGCGACGAAGTAGTACACTTCCTACTGCCGAGGAGGAGCCCCGCTCTCTGGGCTCTATTGTGGATGCCCTGGAGATGCAAATGCATGCGAGCGTGCCCATGATGGAGTTGGAGGAAGTGCCCCCGCCTCCTCCGTCCGCGCCGCCGCAGCCAGGGGCTTTACGCCATCTCCTCTACATGTCCTGAATCAATGATGGATGCTTGGTGTGAGTTGTGTGTGTCAAGGAGATGCTGCTTCGTCTTCACCCAAAGTTGCCGTTTTCTGGTTGGTGTTCTCTCAGTGACCTATCCACTACACTGCAACTCTGATTCATCTGCCTCTCTTCCCCTGTTGTTGTTATGTTATGCGTGGGCAGATTCAAAGGTTGTGGTGGAGCTAGTTAGGTACACACACATACACAACAACAACAACGAAACGCCCTTCCCTCCTTCCTGTGCCGCTCTCCCCTCGACTGCCGTTGGTGGATGGCGACGCGTGCGAAGGGCCACAATGCGGTGGGCCGCAATAAGATCTTCCGCGCTGCGGTGGAGGAGGTCCATGTGGGCGTCGGCCACGCCGTTTTGGGCAATGTAGCACTACGCCTCGCCGTAGGCTCCGCGGAGACTGCGCACACTCCACACACCGCCCTCTACGAGGAACTCAACGCCCAGCTTCTCGCCAACAGCGCCAAGGAATTCAAGCAGCTGAGGTGGGAGATTCTGGAGTGGTGCGAGACACCAGCCCTCTTTGCGATGCACCAGCTCCCCATTGCCGAGAAGCTCATCTCCAAGCTGCTCGACCGCCGCGGCGGGTCTTTCAGCGCATCTTCCACGGCTCTGGCCCGATCGCGTGCCGCCGCCGCCACCTCATCGGCCGTTGATGCCGCCTCTGTCATGGAGCGTGGCGCACTCGGCGAGGGCTTCGAAGCCTTCGTACGCCTCACCGTCGCCTTTGCCCGAGACTGTGGCGACCGCTTTCTGCCCTTCTTCGAGGCCTTTCATCAAGCCGTGAATGCGGGCATCTACGACAAGCAGGGCGCGCTCATTGCCGACACTGCCACACTTCAGCTCATTTATGCCGCACAAGTTGCGTGGTGTCGGGAGCTCTCTGCTTATTGGGAGCTGCCGGAGCACCACGCCATTGTGGGGAGCATCCTGCGCATCTACCTGCGGCAGCTCTGCGACACCAAGGAGTACGTTCGGCGCCTCACTGCTGAAGTACTTGCCTTCCTGTGCCGACAACATCGGCCGCTGCTTCGCTATGTGGTGGAGGAGGCCTGTGCCATGGTGCTTGAGACCTATTCGCGCTTCGTTGAGGAGTCTGCTGCCGGCGCATCGTCGATGAGTGAGGCCTCTGCCATGGAGCAAGATGGAGAAGAAGTCGTGGACGGCCCCAACAACGCGGCCGAGGAGAATGAGGATGAGGATGAGGCACGCACAACGAGTGAGGAGATGCCATCCCCACAGCGCCTGTGCGGTACTGCGGAGACCTGCCGTCGCTTTACAGCCGACTCCCTCTCCGTGCACCCAGTCGTCGATGGTCTTACCTTCTTTGTCGCGGAGCTCTTCCGAGGCATGCAGGGAAGCTTGAGCTCCTCCTTTGAGCTCCACTACTACGCCTTTCTTCGTAGCTTTCTTCTGCTTCCGTCTGTGAAGACCGTGCAACAGCTGAGGCGCCTTACGCGAGATGAATCGCTCCTCACCGCCATTCTACCCGTTGCAGACGAGGAGGAGGTGGTGGCAGTTGCCGCTGAGGCCATGCCAATGAGAGGCATTGCATCCTCGGGAGCATGGGCGTGGGCCTTTGATGATGAGGCCTCCGACGACGTCGAGGGAGCTGAGCGACGCACCACGCAAGAGGTGATTCGTCATGTTGGCCTCCTCTGCATGGGTGGAGCGCTGCAGCGTGTGCTGCACGAAACCAAGAAGCACTCCGCCTCCCGCGAAGATGACGATAGCGACGATAGCCATGATGATGATGAAGATAAGGACGTTCATCACGTTGGAGCGGCAGATGCTCGACCCTCTCACCGGCTTCTTCAGGCGGTACTTGGGTGGTTGCAGCCCGCTGATCCACTTCACCTTCGTCTTCTTCTCTCCATCACACAGACCGCCGACGGCCTTTTGTGGCGCGATGCGAAGGAGCGGCACAACCTCGGGCGTGCGCTCACCTCCATTGGTGCCGCATGCCCAAACGCCTCGCCAACACACCAGCACGACGTGGATGATGGCACTTGGCAGACTCGGCTGGATTGGTCGGCTGCCGTGATGGAGCTCCTCCTCCCGCTCTGCTTTTCCATCTACCGCGACCCGCAGGGCCACTTGCACGCCGTCACCAGCGACAGCCCCGGCGGGCCAACACTCAACGCACATCAAAAGGCCGCCCTCCCTGTTGGCCGCGCCGTCTGCGCGTATCTTGTGCGCCTCGCCTGCCCCACCGCCGAAGCACCCGCGAAGCTCACCAACTTCCTCCTCGCCGCAGAGGCCGCCCAGCGCGTCTTGTGTGGCTATGTGCAGGACGTGCTGCAGAAGCACTACCACCTGGCCTTGGCGGAAGAGCGTCGTCTTGGTGAGGAGGAGGATCTCCAGCCCGAAGACGAGGATGAAGATGGCAACAGGGGAGTAACCGCCCCCACCTCACGGGTGGTGAGCTCTGCCTTGACCCCACTCGCCCTCACCCTCCTTCACGGTGTGTGTACGGGCATGTGGGGCTACGCGGGCGAGCTCCTCGCAGACGATGTTGCACCGTCGTCGTCCTCGCGGAGGAAGTCGGCCCCATCCACATCAGCGAGGTCGTCGCCCATGTTGGATGTTCTTCACCAACGTACGGTGGAGCGCGCGTTGCTGCTTGCGCGCTTGGCCAATGACCGCACACGGCATATGCGTAGTTGTCCGTTGGCGCAGCTGCTTCGCCTCAAGACTTCTGCACCAGCCGCGGCAAAGCCCCGTCGGTCATCGGGCAAGGAGAGTGCTACGACGGAGACCTCCGCTGGAGTGGAGCTGTGGCAGAGCCTTCGTGCCATGGTGCAGCACCTCGCCACGGCCATGGTGGGCCATCTTGGCGCATCCAATGAGCACCACCACTCAACGCTCTTGGTGGAACCGGCCTACACCGCCCGTCTTCTTTCCTGTGCGGTGCCGCTCATTTACACACTTGTTGGCAACGGTCGCCGACTGGCGGAGGTCGCCCAGCTCCGCCAGGTTCTCTCCGAGGTCATTGCGGCCATTCAGGACCCATCTTCATCAGCCAGCACGCACGCAACACGAGGCCGTCGTAACACCGTGGATACTCTCACCTTGAGCACGGCCAACTACGACCTCTACGCCCACATCACCGCCATCTTGGTCCATCTCACCACAACAACAACAACAACCGCCTCGTCCGGATCTTCGCAGGGTGCTGCTACAGACGTCACTTCAGAGGAGCAGCGCACAGCTGCACTCAATCATCTCTGCCGCACCATCTCCCTCCTCGCCGTTGGCTTTGAAGGCCTCCACACCTCCACCAACGAAGCCGTTGATGTGCAGCCACTCCTCAGCGGCACCGAGCGTTTGCTGGAGTCCCTGGGCTGGTTTGTTGGTCTTCACACCGCCATGGATGGAGCTCAGACGAGCCACAAGCAGAGCCTCACGGCAGGAATGCGTGCGGCGGTGTTGCTGCGCTCCTCCTTGCCGGTGGAGGTGCAGCGTTCCTTGGTGAGCGTCATTCTCCCCGAGGCCCTTTCCTCACCGGTGCAGGCCTTGCGTGTTGCCGCGCTCCGACTCTTGCGGCTTCTCTGCCAGCCAGCCATCGCCGAGACACGCGGCGCCGCCTTCCTCGAGGGCCTCGCCGCGGTGGAGCCCGTCTTCTTCGATCGCCTCATTCGTGCGGAGGAGTACAACCCACTGAGCTCCAGCGGCAACCTCGATGGCATGCAACAGGCACTCGCCAGCGTTGTCTTCGCCGCCGAGGCGGGAACGATGGTGGAGCCTCTTCCACGTGTGCTCCTCGCGCGCGCCATGATGGGCTTGTTGCACATGAAGTTTTCCGGAGCGTGGCCCATTGCGACGCGCATCTTGGCCGCGCTACTTCGACGCGAAGGTGGGGCATCAACCACCCCCACGAAGGATGAGGATCGAGATGAGGCGGAGGAGGTGCCGACGGCAGCCGGCCGCCGCCTCGATCCGCTCGTGTGGGAGAAGGTGGTACGTCCTTTGGCACGTCGCCTGACCTTTGGCGATGAATCCTCAACGTCGGTGAAGCGAAATGTTGTTGGCGATGAGCTTGGTGCAGGAACGTCTTCTGCTGAGGAGGTGGCGGAGGAGCTCACCACCTTGGAAGGAGTTCCCACCTATTACCTGCTGCGTCTGAGCGATCAGCAGCGCTACGAGATGGGCGAGGCCAGCAGCAAACGCTTTGCCCTCACGGCCTACCACGCCACCACCTCCACCCTCCTTCATCGTCCCACAGAAGATGGGGAGCTCATGACGTGGGCGCACTACCAACGTGCCGCGGTGAGCCTCACGAGTGCCGCCTCCACCGATGCCGCCACCGTTGCCCAGACATTCTTGCAGCTCCTCGCAGAGGTGATGTCCTCAACGCGCCAGCCCACCGATGCGAAGGTTGTGTTGGTGGAGGAGCTCCTCACTGAGCTCGCCTCCGTTGCCCGCCACGACCACCCCACGATGCTACAACTCCGCCGCGTTGAAGATCGCCTTCACGTGGCGATGCAAGCATGCGCGCAGGCCCCCACCATCGTCCTCTCCGCCGCACGACTTCAGCGCCGCCCGCCTGCCGAGGCCGAGGCCCTCACTCGTCGTGCGCATGAGCTCACCTCCATCCTGCTCCCCTTCCTCTCCAGCAGCAACGCCCGTCTTCAGCGTGCCACCCTTGACAACCTCAAGCGTCTGAAGCTGGAGCCCTTCCTCACGCACCACGCACACCTCACGCCCTACACCGACCCCTCCAAGGCCCTCTTCGCCTTCCTCAACACCTTTCATGTGGAGAGCGACGTACCCGCGCACTCCGCCGTTAATTACATTTGCGCCGCCTTCTCCGTCGCTCTTCCCAAGCTCATTGGGACCGTCAGCAAGGAGAAGATGCGCGACCAGGTGATGCTGCGTCGGCGCATGATGAGCTTCGTGGCCCACCTCTCCACCCACAATGGAAGTGCCGCTGTTGAGGAGGTGTTGGCGAAGCTCGTCGATCAGATTGTCTTTGCGCGCATCCGCACAATGCCAGATGGGGCCAGTGATGATGGTGGTGATGGCCATCATAGTGTGTGGTGCAACAAGGCGTGGATGGCGGAGCTTAACTTCCTCGAGACGTGGTCCGACAGTCTCACCGACCGTCGCCGCCACCCGATTCGTCGTCTGGAGCACCAAGTGAAGCAGCTCATCAGCGCGATCCAGCTTCTGGAGTCGCTGCTCCACGCCGTCGGGAAGAAGTTCTCCGTCTTCATCGCCCCATGCCTTCACTTGGTTCTGCAGGCCTACCTTCTCGCCTCCAAGGACCAACTACGTCGGCCACTACTCGCGCAGATGGAGGCCGCCACCGCCGCCGAAGATGAGGCAGCCTTGGCCTACTTCCGACCGCTGCTGCGTACGCTGGACCAACACGGCGGCCTCACCAACGCCCTCGCCCCACTTCGTCGTGCCTCCATCACGGTCGCCGCCCTTCTCTTTGAGCAATTCCCCGAAGAATCCATGGCCGCTGTGCGTGCCGATGTGGCGGCATCGCCATCCACGTCGGAGGCACTCCTCGGTCGCTATCTGCGTGCGCTCGTGGCCAACTCGAAGGGCATCACCCTGCGCGCCGCCTCTTCATCCTCCGCGATGTTGGCGGCCGCATCGTCGTCGCGACGTGGCGGAGGTGCGTCGGGCGTGGCCAAGGCGCAAGTTACGCCGGTGTTGCGGCTCATGACGGCGTGGGTGCAAGCGCCAGAGCTGCTGCCCTTGATGCCTGCCTTTGCCGAGGAGGTGTTGGCCACCTTGGAGGAGGTCTTCGCCACCAACACGGGGGCAAGTGGTGGGGCGTCGGTACATCGCGCCGCCTCCGCCACCATCTACCAAGGCTTGCGCCTGGTGGCCGATGTGCTGAGCCTCGGTGAGGTGGAAGTGGAGCTCCTGGCATCCGCGGATGGATCCGCAGTGAAGAAGAAGAAGAAGGTGGCGACGAGTACATCCGCCCTGCCAACATTGCGCACCGTTTTTCTGAAGCCCTACGTGGAGCGCATCTTCGCGACCCTCTACCGCCTTATCATGTGCGGGTCAGCGTCAGAGCGGCAGGAGGCGGCACGCAGCTCTTCTTCTCGCGCACTCTCCGTCAAGAAGAACACCGTGATGCGCTTCTCCGTGGCCATGTGGCGGGAAATAATGCAGACTGTCTCGAAACTCGTGCAGCACATCGCCATCGTCGGCACCTCGAGCGCACTCCAAACCATGATGGAGCGTCTGCTGGATATATCTCTTCAGTTTGTGTCGCACCCGTTGTGTGCCGCCGACGCCTCCACGGCCAAGATGGCGGTGGATGTGGTGCTGCACCTCGCCGAGGAGCTCCCGACCATTGACAGCCGCCGCCACGTGTCGGCGCTGGCCCACCTCCTCAACGCCGTCACCGCACCCGCCGCACGCAAGACCTTGTGTGAGGTGGTGCGAGTGATGGCCGCCAAGATGGAGGTGGTGGAGTGTGTGGCACGGTATGGGGAAGGGGCAACAACAGAGGCCTACACGGCGCAGCTTCACACCACCGCACGTGTCGTGGAGTGCCTCAACCGCTTCACGACGGACGACCAGTACGACTATGATCTGCGCTTTCACACCTTCAACGCCCTCCTCTCCTTCTTTGCGCGAGGACGAGAAGGTGCGGAGCATCATCCACCAGCCACGCGACGTGCCAAGAAGGCATCGGCGCAGGAGGCGGCGGTGCGGAGGGAGCGTGACTACGCTGGTGCGGAGGATGTGGCTCTGCCCGTGAGTGCCGCCGCACCCGTCTTGTGCGTTGAGGCCCTCCATTTAATTGCGGCCAACCTCATGTTCTTTCTTCGTGATGCGGAGGCCACCATCCGTGGTCTGGCACAGCAGGTGCTACAAGCTATGTTGGCCTACGCAGGTGGCAGCACGCAAACCAACACCAAGACGAAGAAGACGGAAGACAAGGAGGATGAGGGCAGCGACTACGCCACCCTCATTCTTCATGAAGTGGTGCGACGTGAGGTGCTGCCATCGCTCCGTCGTGGCAGCGTGGCGCGTGATGTACGCATCCGCCAGCTCCACCTCGCTTCATTTGGTGCCTTGGCCCAACACTTCCCCTCATCCTTCCCCAGCTTCCGCGTTCTTTTCGCCACCAACCCCGCCGACAGTTTCTACGCCAACGTGATCCACGTGATGCCCTCCGCCCGACTTCACGCCCTGGCCATCTTGCGTCGTGAGGCCGCTCATTTGCAGGTGCGCGATGTGTTGCGCGTCTTCGTGCCATTTCTGCTGAGCGCCGTGAAGGACTTCGCGACGGGCAAACGTCAGCTGGAGAACATGTCAGAAGGCCGTGAGCGAGGCTATTGCGAGGCGGTTCTCCTCACGATTGCCAGCCTGTGTGAGCATCTTCCGTGGGAGGCCTACTACCGTGTCTTGTCGCTCTTCTTGGCCAATGCGAGCGCCAACGCGGCGCTGAGGATGCCGATGCTTCGCGGTGTGGTGCAGGTGCTGAGCCACTTCCGCTTCTTGGAGGAAGAGGCGGAGGAGGAGAAGAGTGGTGGTGTGCCGTCTCGTGCAGCAGCAACAACGCATGATGATGATGATGAGAATGATGATGATGATGAAGAGGATGTGGAGGATGAGGATGAGGCGGTGCGTGCGGAGATGCAATCGAAGCGACGGCTCTACCACCGCGCCAAGGTGATGCGTGTGTTGGAGGACGACATCATCCCGCAGCTCTATGGCTACATTGGCCAAGGAAAGAAGAACTCGGGTGGGCTCGGTGAGCTCAAGGGCAGCAACGCCAACACCATCTCCAGCGTACGTCGAGAGCAGGCCAAGGAGGATGCCGGCGCCACAAAGAATGCGCTTCTGCAGCTTCCAGTGGCGGTGGCGATTGTTAAGATTGTGCGCCACTTCCCCGATGAGCGCTTCACGTTTCACACGGAGTTTCTCATGAATGAGGTGGTGCAGAAGCTGCGCACCAAGAACGACAAGCACCGTGAGAGTGCGCGACGCATTCTGGCCGCCATGTTGCAGGAAACGGGGCCGAGCAAGTTGGGTTTTGTGGTGCGCAAGCTCAAGGACAACCTCGTCCATGGCTATCAGCTCCACGTGTTGGGCTACACCGTCGTAACTTTGCTGATGCAACTTTACGAACCTGAGCGCGCCGCCATGGATGGTCGCTCCTCGCACTCGAGCAAGCATGCACGGAAGCTGAGTAGCGCCACAATCACTGGCCTTGATCCGGTGCAGGAGGCGCTTGGCGGTGAGCCGCCACGCCAACAGCGCCGCCACGACAAGGCCACCACCACCACCACGCGGAAGAACGCCGAAGCAGAGGCCGATGCCGATGCAATCGTGGAGCAGCAGGAGGAGGACTTCCTCGAGGAGCTCCTCTCTCGCCATGGCGCCATTCGCTTTGATCGTGAAGAAGGCGTGCGCTACCTCACGCACATCATGGATGATTTGATGCTCATCTTCCTCGACGACTATCTCGGTGAGGTTGGGATGCAAAAGGAGCAGGTTGAGCTCATGAGTACGATGGTGGAGGTGAAGCGCAACCGCGCGTTGCAAGGCTTCTCTTTTCTTGGCACACACTGCGAGGCCGGGCCGGTGTTGGAGGCGTTTCTTCACCGCATCACGTGGGTTCTCACCCCGCCAAGCGACACCACCGTTGACGTCCACGACCTCCACGGCAGCGCACGCGCGAGGGCCCTCATTATGCGCGAGCTCCGCAGCAAGTACATGACCATCTCCAAGAACGCCGGGGCGGATTTGGTCTTCGTTAATAAGGTGCGCTCGCTGGCCATCCGTGTGGCACGGAGCCTCCTCTCCAACCCTACGATGGAAGTAGATGCGAGCTTCGCGCAGGTGCGCGATTTGCTGCAGCGCCACAACACCGTGCGTGCTGAGAAGATTGAGGCCTTCGAGGCCAAGGATGGCACCCGCCGCATTCGCGGAAACGCCCACGTGCTGATTCATTGCGCGGAGCGACGCAGCTGGAAGGAGCTCCTCGACCGCACCTACGCCGTGGCACCGGTGCCGGAGCGCGTTGACGTGGATTTCAGCGCGCACACCGTCTTGGCAACGCAGCAGAAGCAAAAGTTGCGCGTGTATCGGGGCCTGTACGGCAAGGAGGTGCGTGCGGCGGCTAAGGATTTCTATCGCGACGATCCCACCACCGCCGTGGTGCTGGACACCCTCGATGAGTTCCTCCTGCGCTACCTGCTGAGTGTGCTGAAGCAGGTGCTGGGCATCGGCAAGGAGCGGAGGTACTCCAAGGCTGCACTCAAGCTTGATTTGGTGCGCCACCACCACAAGAGTGCCACGGCAGAGTCGGAGGATGATGAGGCGGAAGAGGATGAGGAAGCCAGCCACAACGATGATGAAGAAGATGAAGAGGATGAGGAAGTTGGTGATGAGGAGGACGGCGGTGCTCCGCTGGATTCTCTTGCCCCGCGTAGCATTGGTGCCGATGAGGGCGATGAGCTCGACGACTTCGCCGATGCGCAAGTTGCCATGGATGAGGCAGAGGCCGTTGCCGCTGCACGTGGCAATCAATCCTCTTCCAAGAAGGCCTCGAAGCACACCGCCACCTTTTCTGTGGCGCAGGGCACAGATTTGGCCGCCACCTTCACCCGGGAGCACCGCACGCTGCTCGAGAGCCTCGTTCCGACAGTGCTCTCCACGCTCGAGGGCGAAGGAAGCGATGCCGTCGTGGCCACCGCGCTGGATTGCCTCTTGGCCCTCATCTCTCTCCGGCCCCCACTCGATGCGGTGCATGAGCTGGAGTCTTCTCTCTTCGATACCATCACGAGCTACTTTGGTCGCGGAGGCCCCATCAAGCAACGTGCGATGCGCGTGTGCTCCGCCTTGGTGAGCCAACAGAAGTTTGTTCTTGCCGAGAGTCATGCCAGCCAACTCATCAAGATCATCCGCGCAGAAATGATGGATCGCTCCTCATTCTTGCCCATGGCCCTCTCCCTCCTCTACGCCATCCTTGGCAAGCACGTGCATGTCGTGGAGATTTACAACCTGATGGACCTCATCACGGAGATGCTGATCCATCTCGCCAGCAAACGCATCATCCGCACGCGATGCATCGTCATTCTCGTGCGCTTCCTGATGGAGTACCGCCTCACCCCAGATAAGTTTCGTTCGCACATCGATCTCATTTGCCGCAATCTGGACTTCCCAGAGCTCGGCGGGCGCTTGGCCCTCCTCGATCTCATCCACGCCCTCGTGGAGCGCCTCCCCTCCGCCGTTTTGCGGAGTGAGGCGCCGGTGTTGTTGCTGCCGCTGGCCGCCACGCTTCAGAGCGCCGAGTGGCCGGCATGCCGCGAGCGAGCAGGTGTGGTGCTTCAGCAGCTGGTGCGATGCGCTGGCATTGACGTGCTGCAGCCGCTCTTGGCGACGTGGATGGATCCATCGAGCCCGCGGAGCACCAAAACCAACGCGATGCAGGTGTGGGCCACCTTCCTCCCCGCCATCGCCAAGGCGTACGGCCTTCCCCAGCCAACACCACCAACATTAGGGGAAGATGATGAAGCGGAGAGCAGCTACGCCGCGTGTTGTACGTGGTCAGTGGAGGCTGTGCTGCATGGTTGTGGCGTTGGTACCGCAGAGGCCAGCTGCGCACTCCCTGCCCAGGCCAAGGCCAAGGCGGAGATGAAGAGCTGGATGCTCCACTACTTTGGGCTGCGGTGTGCGGAGGCGATGATCGAGGCCGCACCGGCCACCTTCGTTCCGCTTCTCATGCCAACTTTGCTGCCCGTCGTGGAGCGTTGGGTGCTGCACAGCCACGCCTGGATCCAGGCGGCGGCACTGCGCATCCTGCGGCTGTACTGCTACAACTACGTGGAGCCACGCTGCCACTACTTGGCCAGTAGCGTCACGCCCGTAGTGGAGATGGCATGCGCACGACGAGGTGGTGCCACAACCAAAGTGGTGGAGACAGAAGAAGCAGAGAGCATGCCCTTCCTGCTTCCGCAACTTCGCATTGCCGAGGATGGGCGTGTGCGAGGATCCATTCCCTTCACGGAACGTGCGCTTCAGGCGGTGATGAGCCTCGTGAAGCACCTCCTCAACCGCCTGACGAGCTGCGATGTGGCGGATGAGAAGTACCACGCACACCGCGCCATGGAAGACCCTGCCCGCGCAGAGAGCCTCAAGGTGCTCGTGTTCCTCACCAAGGCTGCGATGCAATTGAGTGGGGTGTTGGTGCTCCTCAGCGGGCGGCCATCATCATCATCGGCATCGCGGCACTACGCCCACACCACCGCGGTTGTGCAGCGCCACATGGAGCAGCTCCGCCGCCAGCTCCACAGTCTCGCCGCACCCATCATCAAGCAGCAGCACATTAACAACTACATGGTGCGTAGCGCCACCCTCATTCAGTACTGCGGAGGCCTCATCTCCGTTCTTCCTCTGCCGCATGGAGAGGAAGAAGAGGAGAGCAGCCCAACCTCTGCGGTGCTGCACGAAGATGTGGCACGCACGGAGAAGTGGCTCGTGCAGGATGGCCTCCACGCCCTGGAACTGGCACGCACCACCGTCGTACCACTCCTTCTGGTTGGCCTCGGCACCTCCGCTGATACGTCGGTGAAGATTGCCAATTATGCGCATCAAGCATCGCAGGTGGTGCGGCAACAACTCGAGGCACGTCGAGCGCTCTTCCAGCCAACATCATCATCTTCCACGAGCCGTAGTGGCAGCAAGCGGCAGCGGGAGGAGATGGAGGAAGTGAGCCTCGAGGCGGTTCTCTCCTCCCTCACTGTGGGCCTGTCGGGCCTGAAGGAGGAGGCGGCACGGCAACGCGTCAGCGCAGAAGCGCGCAAGATGCTTAAGCGAAACCGCCACGCCACCAAGATGGCCATCGTTGCCAAGAAGACGGCAGCCAAATCATCATCAACATCATCAGCATCCTCGACGAAGCGTACGAGGAGGTAGCTCCAACAACAGCCCGACGTACACACGCACATGACGAGATGTGTGTTGCCGCCATAACCCTAACAACAACCATGAATTTTTTTTGTAATCAACAGACTAAACGACACTACCATCACGATAATGTACTCCCCCCCCCTTCACACGCACACAACAACAACAACAATGACGTATCTCAGAGTACGCCACACACAATTCAGTGCTCTCCACCTCTTCCTCCTTTTTTTTTCTAGCTACAGCGTATCTGTCGTGAGCCATCGCTCCGCGCCGCGCGCAATCGCCAAGGACGCACTCGTTGTGCTTCTGAAACACATAGAACCCATCACCAACACACACACACACAGACACACGCGTACGAAATTAGCAGACGACGTACATTTTGTGTGTGTGTTTATACTCTTGTGAATGCCTCTTCCCTCCTCCACCAAGAGTGGGGAGGTGAGTGCGCCACGCGGGCTACAACGCCGTTTAATCTTCGAAGAGGAGGAGCACACACACGCTGGAACATCCGTTGAGTTCTCCGCACAACCGACGACGTTGGTGGCGGCAACGAGAGGAGGCATCGATACGCTGAGCCGTGAGGCCAGTGGTACGGCAGCGCCAACCGCCTACGCACCTCCAGTGATGGGCGGTGGAAGCGGCCCCATCATCACGGAGGAGTGGGCCCGCAGCATCCTGCAACCTGGGGATGAGTACTTCCTCTATGAGCGGCATCCCGACCGCTATCCACGTGAAGTAGATGGTGGCTACGCCTCTCTCCGACCAGGACGTGGTACGGCGGAGCTGGGCCTCGCACAACGCCGAGCCGCTCAGCGACGCATGTTAGAGGGAAGCTCTCGTCAGCGGCAGGTGATTGCGCGCTTAGAACGTGATGGCCGCTCACCCACCACACGTGGTGGTGGTGGTGGTGGCGGGTACATGGCACCATTGGTCCGGCCATCTCCAGGGAGTGCGTCGAACGCAACCGATGCCAACAACAACAACAACTCCGTTCCGCGCTGGCGTTCATCGCCGTCGGTGATGTCTGGCTTTCATCGCGATCCGAGCTGCTCCACGCCTCCGCCATCCATCTCCGCCGAGCGGAGCCGCCAAACATCCATCGTGGCCGCGGATGATGTTGTGGCAAAAGATGAAGCGATGATGCGTGCGCGCCACGTGCCGCGCCTCTTCACTCGGCCAAGCTACAGTGCCAACGCACTCAGTCGCAGTGCCAGCGTCAGTGGTGGTGGTGGTGCCATCACTCCACGGTGGCTGGATGATGCCTACCCACGACGTGCCTCGCTCGGAGAGGAGGTGGTGGAGGTGGAGTCGAGAACAGCCACGACCGAGCTCCCTCATACACAAGCATCTACAACAACAACACCAACAACACCAGTGCCTACAACTACAAGTCCTCCAGAAGCAGCAGGTATATCTGGAACAACAACAACAACAACAACACCTCAAACAATAACGGTAGCACCAACAACAACACAAGACACAACTACAGTACCTAGTACTACCACTACCACTACTACAACAACTTCACGGTTTGATGCTCATGATCTGTGCGCAAAGATGGGGTGGACGATGAAGGCGGTGGTGCCCTCCAACGCTGCGCAGGAGCCCATGTCGGTGGAGTACGTGGCTGCTGCTGCTGCTCCTGAAGATGTTGAGGATGATGACCGAAATGATGGGCGTGCCACAGCACCGCCACGCTCCCCATCTCCTGAGGCACCTCCCGAAGTTGTGGCACCTCCATCAGAACCTGTCGTGGTGAAGGTGATGCAGCCACCAACCTCCACCTCGGCAACGCGGCAAGTTTCGCCACCACGCAGTCATTCTCACTTCCAACAACAACAACAAGATGCTGCTGCGCATCACGCCGTGGCCGAAGAGGATATCGAGCAACATCATTATCATCATAAACATCGAGGCAGGATGGAGGTTCAGCCACTGGATGGAGGAGCTGCCAATGGTCTTGTTGGTGCGCGCTACGCCGTCGCCGATCCACGTGCGTTGCGCCAGACGCATCAGGCGCGCTCCATCAAACTCCGCACGCCCATGACGAAAGCTGCGGCCTCCGTGGCATCACCGCAGCAGGTGAGCCCAACACGTCGAGGTACCCGCGGTACGCCACCACCACAACCACATCCACGCCCCACAGCAGCAACAACAACAACATCATCATCATCATCTCCATCTACGGCAGCTCAACGTCGCTCTCCTCCCCGGCCAACGACAAGGAAGATCTCCAATGGCCGTGTGGTGGCCAAGACACCACCAACCGTCGCACCTCCATCATATCCTCCATCACGTGTGGTGGAGCCAACGCAGCCCATTCTTGTTTCGGTGATGGATGAGCGAAGAGCGGAGGACATGCTTGGCGGAGATGGAGGGCTAAAGTCAGCGGCTTCAGGTGCTTCCCAGCAACAACAACAACAACAACAACAGCAGCAGTTAGCACCCACGGCAGCGGAAGCAGCTCCACTGCAACAACCACACACATCCTCGCCAACCTCCAGTGCGGCAGAGGCAGCCACGACCTCCGTCTTGGCCAACACCTCCTCCATCTCTGGCCACTCACCCAGCCGCAGCACATCGCCAATATCAACCTCCATCTTGGTGAATGTGGTGATGCCAGCCGCACACGGCAGCACCAACAACCACAACAACAATCATCATCATCTTCTGCACAACGGTGGGGTTGTGGAGGTATCATCGGCATCCATGAACGAGGGCGCAACGACCCCGTTGAGTGCGCGCGCCACGAGCCTGACGAAGGCCACCCTCCCCCCGCCCATCACGCCGCTCCCGCGCGGCACCACCTCGCGCAGCAGCAGCCGCAGCAACTCCATCTTCACTGGCTCGAAGACGCTCATGGCAGCGACGGAAGTGAAGGAGGATGCGGCGGAGTGCGTTCATGGCGTGATGATCAAGTCGGTGTTGCCGTGGTTGTACGGCAACCCTACGACACCATCGGAGGTGATGATGGAGGAGGAGGAGGCTGAGATGATTGCCGCACATGAGGAGGAGCTGAAGGACTATGTCCGCGGCTTCATCCGAACGCATCCGCCACCAAACACATTGGTGCCCACCCCCACAACATCCCCATCATCTTCATCGCCTGCTGCCAAGGAGGAGGAGGATGGAGCCCTGCGTACTCGACGTGCTGGGCTCGGCGTGATCCACGACGTGAAGCGCAGCCTCCGACTCGCCACCTCCCCCAACCCCGCACCGGAGTTGTTGGAGGAGGATGTGAGCGATGCCGAGGTTCCTCTGGAGGATGGCAGCCTTCACCTGCACAACGTTGGCTACGTACTCAGCGTCTTTGGTGCGGCGTGGAGCCTCACGGACACGAACATCTTCACGGGCCAAGCGGAGGTGTGTGGGGAGGAGGTGGCCGCACGCAGCGAGGAGGAGGCGAAGGAGTTGTGTGCCGCTCGCGGTTTGGAGATTCTTCTGACGGTGCCGCCGGTAGAAGAGGAGGAGGTTGTATCGGTGTGAAAACGTGATGATGAAGCATGCTTTATCGTTGTGAGAGAACAACAACACGCACACACATTTATAAATGTCGTGTACGTGCTTCTCCCTACATCACATTTTGGCAACTAGATCCTTCGTGAGGAGGACGAAGAAGTGGGAAGTACCGTGCCGCTCTTCTTCTTTGTGGTGGTGGTGGTGGTGGTGGCGCATACTCCATCATAGCCTCGAGACCCAAAACAAAAAGGATGTTGCTGATGTGCTACCCTCTTGCTCCATGTACTCCGCCAAACATCATCATCATCCTACTCTGATTCTCATTCTACATCCTCAGCGAAGCATCTTTGCTTGAAGCGCATACAACCAGCATCCCAACATGGCATCGTTGCGACTGACTGCGCGTCGTGGCACCTGCCTCCTACCAACCTCCATCACGTGTAGGCCAAGAGGCCCATCCTCCTCCTCCTCCTCTTCCGTGTATCCATGTGCCTTGTACGCAGCAGCTCGTGCCATTGGCTCACGTCAAAACGCCCCGAAGGGCTTCCGTGAGGCCGCTGGACGAGCTCCCATGACGTATGAATTTGGCGAGGAGTGCAACCATCTCGCCAAGGTGGCACACCAAACGAAGAACTACGGCGACGCCATCTCCCTCTATGACCGCACCCTCAGCATGCGTCGAGAGAAGTACGGCCCGATTCACGTGGAGTGTGCCGCCACCCTCCACAACATTGGCCGCGTGTTTCTTGATATGAAGGAGTATGGCGCGGCGGAGAACGCCCTCACCGAGGCCGCCGCCATTTACGAGCAGGTGGAGGGCCCAACATCGCTGCGCTACGCCGAGTCGCTGGAGCTGCTCGGGCTGGCCTACACATCCCTCAACTTCCTCGATGAAGCGGAGAAGGCCTTCAAGGATAGCATACGCATCTTTCGAGATCAGTGCTACAACCACGGAGCCCACTCGTGGATCCCTGACGCGAGCACACCACCAGCCGAGGAGCCGCAGAAGACCCCGCTCGCATCCGCCGCACACGCCCTCGCCGATTGCGCCGCGCTCTTCATTCTCCGCAAACAAGAGAGCCAAGCCATCGCCTTCCTCGAGGAGGCGCTGGAGATTCGCCGCCACCTCTACAGCCGGCACCAAAAGTTCAAGCCGATGATCGCCCAAACACTAAACAAGTTGTGTGAGCTGAAAAAATCCATGGATGACTCCGTCGGGGCGGAGATGTGCATCAACGAGTGCCTCAAGTTGTGCGTGGAAACATTCGGGCGCGATCATCCGGCGACGGCGCAGGCGACGAGCAGCAAGGCGGGCCTCTTCGCTGCCCGAAAACAATTTAGGGAGGCGCTGCGTTTGTACGAGGAGAGTAGCACATCCTTCGCGGTTGCGCTCGGCAATGAGGCACCACTCTTTGGGCAGGAGCTCATCAAGCTTGGTAGGATCCAGGAGCTCTGCGATGATTTGATCGCCGCGGAGAAGTCGTACGATCGTGGCATCGTGATCCTCAACAAGACGTTTGGCCCCAACAGCGTGCAAATGGCGGAGGCCAACATGTTTCTGGGCTCACTCCTCGTGAAGAAGCTCGAAGTGGAGCGGGCGATTGGCCTCTTCCGCGATGCGGTGCGCGTGCGTAAAGCCATCGATCCCAACGACCCGCAGTTGGCCTACTTGTACCAGAAGCTGGGCGATGCGTACGCCATGCGACGTGAATCGCACGCCGAGGCCTACTTCTTGCTCGCCGTTGAGGCCTTCAAGCAGAATGCGCAGCGCGAGCCGATTCATCGCACCTTCATGACCGACGTACTCGATGATTTGGGCCTCTTTTATCTCGATTTTCAGCACTACGACAAGGCGGAGCGCTGCTTCAAGGAGTCGCTTGATCTGCGCATTGAGATGTTGGGCAGCAATCACGCCACGGTGGCCTACAGCTACAGCAACTTTGCCCTCCTGCACCTCCAACGTCAGGAGCTCGAGGCCTGTGAGCGCATGTGCCAATCCGCCCTTGACATGTACGCCAAGACGGCTCGATCCAACGTCTTGGCGCAGGCCGACGTTTTCACCACACTCGGCCAGGCCATGTTTGCCTCCTCACGCCACGCCGATGCCCTGACGTGGCACCACAAGGCCCTCAACATACGCCGCACACGTGGAGAAGCCACAGAGACGGCGGTGGCGGAGTCGCTCAACCTGATTGCGCGCGTCCATGTTGCGTTGAAGGAGTTCGGCCAAGCTCATCGCCACGTGAAGGAGGCGCGGCGCATCGCCTTTCACTACCACCCCGACGTCACGGCGACGTTGCGCTCCGAAGTCATCAAGACGGAGGGGATGCTCCCGCCGATGGAGGAGTGGTCCAACGCGGAGCGGGCGACGGCCGGGCTCGCGCTCGAGCCTCCGCCGCTGCCAACGTTGGAGGATGGTGGTGCAACCTCCGCGGCAAAGGACGAGGATGGCACGCGCAGCGCATCATGATGATGATGATGATTGTAGCTCGCCTGCTTCACAAATTGTGGCGTCAATCAGCGTGTGTTGGCAGCTGCAGTAACACACGCACACACTCTTACGTTCTTGGCCATTTTTCTCATGTTACATGAGTTGCTGTATGTCGTGTTGTACTCCACAAATGATGTATCTTCAATTCTTTTTTTTGTGGTCTTTCACTTCAAAGAAGTAGTACGCTGAAGAGGGATCTCAGGAGCAGGTGCATCATCCATCCATATCGATCATACACACACCAACACACACATCTATACCAACACTTGCCACTATCATCATCTTCGTGATCATGTCTAGCAACAACCGCTACCCTGCCCTGCCCAGCCGCATGTCGCTCATCGCCTTCAAGAATCGGCTCAAGGGTGCCCAGAAGGGCCACAGCCTCTTGAAGAAGAAGGCTGATGCGCTGAGTATGCGCTACCGCAGCATCATGGGTGAGTTGCGTGAGGCTAAGCTGGAGATGGTGGACCAAATCAAGGGGAGCTACTTCACAATCACACAGGCACAGTTTATTGCCGGAGACATCAGCCTCGCCGTGCAGGAGTCGCTGAAGATTCCGACTTATGCGATGCAGCTGAAGGTTGAGAACATTGCGGGTGTGCAGGTGCCGAGCTTCATCCAGCCATCTGAAGAAGTGTGTGGTGGGGCCGATGATGTACGCGGTGGAGGTGGCGCACATCACAGTGGAGGTGGTGTTGGTGGTGGTGGTGAGGTGGCTAGCCGCCTCTCTGCCGGACTTGGCAAAGGTGGTGAGCAAATCCGTGCCAGCTACACCGCCTTCCGTCAGACGCTCACTCTTCTCGTGAAGATTGCGTCGCTGCAAACGAGCTGGACGACGTTGGACCTCGCGCAGAAAGTTACGAATCGGCGTGTGAATGCGCTCGAGAAGGTGGTCATTCCACGTGTTGAGGGAACGTTGAGCTACATCACCAGCGAGCTCGATGAGCAGGAGCGTGAGGAGTTCTTTAGGCTGAAGATGGTGCAAAAGAAGAAGAAGATTGCCGCAGCGGTACAGAAGCTTGCGCGGGAGAAGGAGCTGATGGAGCTCGCGGCGTCGAAGGCGGCGGCGGGGCCGTCAGCCGCGGCGATGGTGCGCGACATCTTCAACGTGAGGGAGGAAGATGCGGTGGAGGAGTCGGACATGGTTGTGTAGGTGCACCAACACAAGAACAACAACAGAACGGAAGTAGATCTGCTCCATGTGGAGAGAGAGAGGAGTGATGGTGTTGTGCGTAGGCACACACACACACAGACAGACTGATGTTTTTGAAGTGAATCTGCCACTGTAGCATATACATCTCATGCTGCTGTTTGTTGGTGTTGTTATTGCTAAATCATCATTCTGATGCTACTTTTTTTTCCTTCACTTTCTGACATCTCTTCCCGTTGCAGTGCTCTGGATGCACATCATCCTTCATTGTGCTTCTCTCACGGTGTAGATGGCACACTCCGACGAAGTGGATGAGCGTCTCAACACGCTCAAACCAGGAGACATCATCGTCTATGATGGCAGACGTGCGGCCAACACCCACAACAACAACAACAACAACAACAACACTACTACCCCTCCATCATCACCATCATCATCACATGTTCTATTGGGCCCAACGTTTCGGGTGATGCAGTGGAACATCGAGCGAGGATCTCAGATGGATGCCATCGTTGCCACGCTACAAGCGTGTCCCGCGGATGTGTATCTGCTTCAGGAGCTTGACATCCACTGCCGACGTAGTCGCTACCTCAACGTGCCCGAATACCTCGCCAAGACACTTGGGGTGGTGGTGTATTTCGTCTGTGAGTTTGAAGAATTGGATGATGCACGTCGCAACTTCGTCAATCGTGTTGGCCCACGCTCACAGGGAAGCGGCACACCCAATGAAGAGAAGAAGGAAGAAGAGCTGCCACCTTCACTTGCACGCTACGTCCATGATGGCCATCCACTCCGACACTTCCATGGCAACGCCATTGTCAGTGCCGGGGCGGAGCTCGTGGACCTCCACGTGCTGCCACACACGCAACACATTGATTGGGAGGTGGAGGGCAACGTGATTGGGGAGCCACGACATGGATTCCGAAGTGTGTTGCGTGCCACCTTGCCCACCTCCTCACGCACCAATCATCTCCTCCCGCCCGTCTTCCTCTACTCCCTCCACCTGGAAATATTTTGTGGCGCACTCATGCGTGTCGCACAACTCGGCGACTGCCTACATGACGCCCAAAAACTCCTCACTGCCGCCACTACGGCAGACCGGCGTGAGCGCGCTGCCGCCGCCGCACGTGGCGGTGCCCCACAACCACTTCGACGCCCCGCCTTCATCATTGGCGGGGATCTCAACACCATCGCGCATGGATTAGTGCGTTGTAGCCCGCGCTATGCCAAGGACCGCCTTCGCTGGCTCTCGCTCGGTGAAACAGAGGCATCGTGGCTCCATCGCAAGGTGCTCTCCCGACGCATTGGCCTGACGCAATCCACCAACTTTGTTGCCACGTGCTACCGTCTCTGGTCAGACGCCGCGTGGGTGTGGCGGTGGTTGTACGGGTTTGATGCAGCAGCGATGGATCGGCTGCGCAACGATGAGCTCTGCTTCTACGATCCTGCAGATAAGAATGCATCCATCACTCTGGACAACCCCGCCTACCACGGTTGGGTGAAGGGAAAGCTGGATTGGCTGCTCCTCAGCAACATGATTCCAGAAGCTCCATCATCATCATCAACATCATCATTTGGAGGCATAGATGTGGATGCATTGGTACGTCAGGGAAGTATCACCTCCCCCGATACGTTGCGCTACCTCCGCACGCTCCCTGAGAGCTCCACTTCGTCGTCTTCACCAACACCATCATCCACGATGATGATGCCAACACAACACAACAAGATGAAGCGGATTGCCCCACCTCGCGACGGCTACGTACTCATCAATGACCGCTATACCGCCAGCGATCATAAAGCGTTGTGGATGTCGGTGCGGCAAAACGTTGGTGATGCACGCGAATGCTACGGCCTCGCTTCTGGCGGCACGTGGACGCGTGACGGCATCAGCATCTTCATCTTCGTTGTTGTACGTCTTGCTCTTGCGTCTTTGATGTGCTGCTCGCTGGGTTGGTGCGTGTGGAGATGGGGCGGAGGCGGGTTGAGTGAGATGGTGGAAGATGCCATCTTTTTGCGACGTGTGTTGGGGGATGTGTGGGTAGCCCTGTGGTAGGCACCATCGTGGCCTTCATTCATCATCATCATCATGGATCTGATTTTTTTCCTACAGTGCTCTATCTCGGCATACTTTAGCATTCCTTCTCTCCTCCTCTTCTTGTTTGTGTTGTTGTTGTGTGTAGGCCCATTTAGTTGGTGTGTGTACGTGGTGAGCAGCATCACCTACTCCTCATGCCTCGGCTGACAATGTGGCTTGTTGGCCTCACCGGCCTCGGCGCCACGGCCTACCTCGGCCGCCCGTTGATCTCCACGCTGCAACAGCACGACGAAAGCATTGTTGCGGTGGGAAGTCAGCCCATGCACGCCGTGGTGCGCGAGCTCGCCGGGTTGGAGGACTATCTTCAACGCGCCACGACGCAGCTCATCTACAGCGGTGGTGCGCAGGATGGACGTGGGGTGTTGGCCACCAACCGCCAAAAAGTGTTGTTCTTCTGCGCCATCCAGCGCTTAAAGCATGGCTTGAGTGGGCAAAGAGAGCGTACGCGCTCTCGTGATGATCATGCGCAACTGTGGCGTCGGTTGGATCAGATGGAGGTGGAGCACTGCACCGAGCTCAGCTTTCGCGAGGAACGGCTCACGGTGATGGAGCGCATCATGTGTGCTGCGTGCTATCTCCTCTACGTGGCCAACTTTCATGTGTTGGCGGCGGTGGTGGAGATGATGGCGGGACGTGAGGCAAGGAATCATCTCCTCCATCGCACCGCCACCACCATCACCTCTGTCTTGGATATTGATTGTAGCTGCACAACATCTTCTCCCAACAACAACAACAACAACAATGGTGTTGCTGTGAAGATGATCGAAGCATCATCATCATCATCATCCCCAGAAGAGAAGGAACTCGTGTTGTGCTGCAGCCACTGGATTGAGGAGGTGGGCTTCTGGGCCTGCACCAACAACCCGCTGCTGCAATCTTCAACATCCGACGCACCACTGCGACTGATTCGCTCTGGCACCGATGCCTCACGTTGGTGGATGTGCTCCCCAACGCCCCATGGCGTAGCGGAGCACTTTGGCCAACATTGGCAGCACATCTCCAAGGAGATGTTGGCTGTATCATCATCCGATGACGCTCCTTCACAGATTGGCACACGCGTGCCCTTTGGCTACCCACTTGCAGCCACGGCACCATCTTCATTGAGTGGTGCTTCCTTCATTCCGGTTGGTGTGTGTGGTGCTCCACGCCTCATGGATGCTGGCGCAGCGCGTGCCACACCCGATGAGCCCAGAAGAGCCAATCGTGCGGCCGTGTTCCAGGCCATCCACGCGAAGCAGTACCCGCAGTTGGCTGCTACGCAAGCGCAACACAACACCACCACGGAGATGCTGGCAGAGCCTGCGGGAGGTGGCTGGTGGAGCTCTCATGGTGGGCTGCCAATGTGGAGCTCCATGTGGTGGGGCGGCGTACATGGCGGCGGGCAACGTGGTCGTCGTTGCCTCTTTTATGTTGTTGGCGATACAACAACGGCGGAGATGCTAACGATGGGGTTGCTGGACGCCACAACACAGGCGCTGAAGATGGAGGAGGCCGCGGCAATGGCCTAAACACTCAGCACATTCATGATTCACTCACTGCATCTGCAACTTGTGGCACTGCAACATTACTATTGTGCGTAACATGAACAACATCTTCTTCATCATTTACCTCTCGTGTAGTTGTTGGTGTTGGTTGAGGTGCGTACATCCATCCAAACGAGCGCACCACCAAAAGCATGCGCCTGGGCCTCATCGCATCGACGCGGTGTGGTGGAGCGGCGTGGGGCCACCTCATCACCACCCGCAGATGCTCCACGCGCGAAGGTGGCAGTGCGGCTAAGCCCACCGCTTCATCATCATCATCATCATCGGAGGTTGTTGATGAGGCCGTGTACCGAACACTCTTCCCTGAAGTAGCTCTCCGCGCTGAAACACAACAACGTCGTCGCGGTCCTCCCGTCGCGACGCTGCCATCCGCACCATCCAATGATGCTCTACAACAACAACAACAACAGGGCGATCTTGCGCCACATGACGATGGTTCTCTCGCCACAACCCCCACAATGGCCGACGCCGTGGCCGTGGACGCCGCCAACTACGAAGTGGCCAACTTCATGGAGGCGGTGGAGATGCAGGTACAGGCACGTCGGCGTGCGCAGAACATTCACTTGGCCTACCCAGCACATCCCGACAAGCTGGTGCCAGCCTTCCGACGCCTCAAGCGGCACACCGCCATGACTGTGGTGGCACCAGATCCTCTCGACGCGCCAACCTTTGCACGAAAAGACGCCGTGGTGGCGCTGCCGCCCGCTCCACGCCATCCGTGGTTGAAGCGCGCCACGCCCATGGGCCCGCACATCGTGCACGGAGATGGCCAGATTGGCATGCTGGGTGGCACCGGTGAGGTTGGTTTTGATGATGCTCCAACACCTCCGCCACGACATTGGAGGGGCCTGCACCACCGCAACATTGTTGGCCGCCGTCTGCCTCAGTCGCATGGTCGCGTGCATCAGGATGCGGTGGTGCGTCGGAGCTTTGCACGAACGGGTCGTGGGGTCTTCGCCACGCGCGAGATTAAGAAGGGCGAGATCATCATGATCGTGCAGAGCACCGCGCAGAATGTGGGTGTGAAGGGAGAGCTACGCCGGCTGGAGCAAATGTGCGAGCATCTTCTTACCGCCGTCTTTGAGAGTGTGCAGCGTGGGGAGTCGGAGATGCTGGACTACCTGCACGATTGGATCCTCACGGGCCAGCCGAGCTCGCTCTTGGAGAGTTGGCCAGCCGCCTCCACCGCACGTGTGTTGCGTGCCGTGGGTGATGATGTGTTGGCCGCCCTGGAGCTGCATGAGCTCCACATTGGCCGCATCGCTGCCATCATGGATATGAATAGCATGCTCGTCGAGAGCTACTTTGCGGAGCGAAAAGGCATGGCCTACTTCCCCGAAGCCGGTTTTCTGAATCATAGTTGTGTTCCAAACGCGAGCTACGACGTCATGCCGGAACATGTGTTTCAGGAGAGCGACTACTTTGTGGATGAGTGTCTGGAGCAGATTGAGCAGGAAGAGATGGACGAGGTTGAGGGCCAGCAGTTGGCATCGAGCAGCAACACGGATGCGACGGTTGAGGCTGAAGAGGTGGGGCCCAAAAACAACAACAACAAGAACAACAACTCCTCTGCAGTGGCTACGTCTTCCAATGGGGCTGCAGATGCAGAAGTCAGCCCCCTTCCCTCGCTCACCGAAGACACCGCCCCAACATATCTCTTTTGTTGTCGTGCCGAACACAACATCGCGGCAGGTGAAGAGATCCTCATTAGTTATGTTCCTCCCGAGTGGAGCTTTGACAACCGGCAGTATGTGCTGCACGATCGCTACCGCTTCTGGTGCAAGTGCCCACGTTGTGCGCCCGTCCTTGAGAAGAAGTACGCACGCATTCCCAAGCTGGTGGTGGTGTTGGTTCTGGCGAGCATCTTTTTGCAGCTGCTCGTCATGTATCAGCGCGAGGTGCGATCGGCGGCGGTTGCCGACTTCAATGAGCTGCACTCCATGACGGCAGAGGAGCGTGTGGAGGAGCTCCGCGCACGTGGCCTTATTCGGCCCGAGGATGGCATCGTGGAGGCGGAGGAGTATCTTCACCGCCAACAATCCCGCGACGGCGTCTTTGAGCGTCAGAAGCGGCGCGAGGTGGAGGAGCTCTACCAACGTGATGGAGCCGTGGGCAGCCCAGACACGTCGATGCATGGTTGGGCGGCACAGACACCACGATGAGCAGATGCAGCAGCAGTTTTTTTCACAAGGGTGCTTAAGAGATTTAGCGGCCTACAAGTGCTGCGGTCGTGAAATAACCACGTACTGATGGATCGTTGTAGCTCGTGTTGATGCATCTTCGTATTCTGTGCTTCTTTTTTCTTGTAGTTTTGTTATTAGTGTCTTGAATCGGAGTGGAGTGTTGGTGTTTTGGTTGGTGAGTACAACACGTCATCATCATCATCACTCCCCTCCGTACGCTCTACATCAAAGACATGCAGATTTATTTGTAGCCAAACAACAACAATCGTACGCCAGCCTAACTCAGGCATCTCTCAACCGTGTTGGGTTGTGTGTGTGTGTGGATTTTGTATATAAAAAAAAAACACTCCAGAAAGAATAAGAAACACAACAACATAGACGTACACATACATTTGTTATTGGTAGGATGCGTCAACGCCGGCGATGCTCATCCTCCACCACTGCCGCTGGTGCCACACCTATGCTGATGGCTGCAGAGGAGCCCTCCGCCGCCCGTAGTCGTACCTCCAAGAGCAAAGCAACGCTTGCCCATGATCGTGCATCTCCCTCATCATCCAATGTAGTTGTTGCTGCTCCTCATGATGCCGAGAAGACGTTGGAGGAGGTGAAGGAGGAGGATGCCTTTGAGCTCTCCATCATCAACACCAGCCCGGGATACATCAATCTGCCACTTCCGACGGTGCCGCAACCATCGCGTTGGGTGCCCTTCTACACCCACGGATGGTCGGCGGAGTTGGAGCGGCAGGCCGCTGGATGCTCCGAGAACACACCGATTCACCACGGCACCAGGGCCATCTTTTCCCCTGCCGCCACCACAACCGCTCCGTGCATGCAGCGCACACTCATTTCGTGGCAGCAGATGAAACGCGGCTCGCTCTTGTCTGGCTTGGTGTGGATGGAGCACGTCGCGCACATCAACCTGGGCCGTCAACGCGACTTGCCCAACGGGTGCCGGCTGCATCATCCATGCATCAGCCGCCTTCATGCGCGGGTGGTATATATCACAGGAAAAATCATGCATGATTGCTTCCTCAGAGCCTTCCCCAACACCTCCCAAACATCTTCATCCACAACAACCACAACAACAACAACAACAACAAGTGCCGCTTCACGGGATGAATCTGTCTGTGTGGTCGTGGATAGTGAGGAGGATGATGAGGATGGTGAGGCTGGAGACGAGGTGTTGTTGGGGGCAAAGCGGCCACACTTCGTGGCACCCTACTACCTCCTTGTTAACTGCAGCCCAACCAACAACATCTTCGCCAACCGTTGTGTTGTGCTCCCACACCACAGCCTTCATCTCTGCGAAGGCGATCTGATTGCCTTTCTCGAGGATCCATTGGATGCCGCGGGCGGCTGCGTGGATGAGCAACCATGGCACGCACCAATGATTCAGACGCTTGTTCCTGCACATGGACGGAGCTCATCGGCTACAGATGGGGAGGAGCACCTCCTTCTCTGCTCAGCTGAGGCAAGAAGCACCACATGCATGGGGGAGTTGGAGAGGCTCCACCAACATGATGTGTGGGCCCTGCCCTCGGATGAGGAGTTGCTCCGTACACGCCGCCCTGTGGCGCTGCCCGTGCCGCTTCAACGACGTTTGGCCACCACCGCAGCAGCCGAGCTCCTCCGGCTATCACCACCGACAACATCCGTGGATGTTGTGGATGTTGATGCAGAAGAGAATGAAGATGATGCATGGAAGCTGAGCTCCGTTGGGCGTGTTGTGCCCTGTCTCCGCTTCTTTCGCGTATCATCATCGTCAGCACCATCCAGGATCATCCTCGCTGCTCGAGCTTGTGTGTTTGGCTGCTCTCTCTCCACGCGCTACGCCGCCACCACGGGTGAGCGGCTGCCGGTGCTGAATTCACGCAAGGGCTGCTGCACCTCCGACGAGGAGGAGATGCCCTACCTATTTGACGTCAGTGGTGCTGTTGTGGCACAAGATGGCAGCTCGCACATGTACCAACTCATCAAGGTGGAAGAAGATGAAGTCGGTTGTGATGGTGTATGTGTTGGCACAACCATTGATGGCGGGTTGGAGGCGGAGGTCCATGGGAGCACACTCTCCCCTCTCGCCGCCAGCCTCATATTCCGTCAACGTGCAACACAACACACAACACAATCATCAAGATCAACGGATGCACCATCACCGCAGGGATGGCGTGGCATCAAGCCACCACCGAGCCCCTTCACCACCTTGCTCCACGCGCTTGGAAGCACCACCACTTCAACACCATCATCATCATCCTCATCTGATGATCCAATCATCTCAGCAACAACAACAACAAAAACGAGAACGTCGGCTGCCACACATCCATCGCTGGCACAGGCGTGGATGGCGGTGCCGGCAGCGTTGCCCGTGTACCGCTTCAGCCGCCGCCAACGACGTGCGCGAAGCCCGCCAACCTGCGTGCAGCCAAGCCCACGACAACTCTTCTGGAGTGGCAGAGAGGCCCACCTCCAAGATGGGCCTCACTACAGCTACTTCTACAATGAAGAAGATGTCGTGGATGGGAAGGAGATGGTGGAAACACGCCGTGGGGATGAGCATCTCTCGCATGGAGCTCTACACACATCGGGGGGCGGTGTTCGCCATCACCCGCACACGGAAGAGGTGGCGGAGTTTAGTGAAGATGCTGTCTGGATCGATGAGCGCGCGGTGGAGCGGGCCAAGAAGCGTGGCGTCAAGCGTCGGCGGTGGGCGTAGCGTTTGTTGTGTGGTGTGTTGGTGGTTCTACGCGAATCATTGGCAATCCTCGATCATAAACAACTGTATGTTGATGTGTTGCTGCTGCATCTTTTCATCCGTACATCACCTTCATGCTCATTTCATCTCTGCCGTCACACTCCAGCTGCCATCCCTTCATAGCGCATAGCTCTTCATCCACACACACACACACAACAACAACATCATCATCATGCCACCTAAGAAGGCTGCGTTGGTTCAGGCGATGCGCGATGCCTACCCCGAGGAGGCGAGCTTCGCCGTCATTGAGCAGTTTGCAACGACGACGTTGGGCCGCGTGGAGAGCCTCACGAAGGAGGTGGCCGACGCACGCGATGCCATCGCACGCAGCAGCTACACCGCCGCCAACGCTGCCCAGACCCCTGCCGCGGCGTTGCGGCTTCTGCAGAACTACCAACTCCTTGGTCGGGATGTTGTTGTATCTGCGGAGCAGGTTCGTACGGTCATTTCCGTGCGCATTCCCGAGTTGAAGGAGGAAGACAACCTTGGCGTGTCGGTGCAGCACACCGTCTTGAAGGTGCTCGATGGTCTCGAGGGCATGTTGATGGGCAACGGAGGAGAGAAGGATCGGCTGCCGGCCGCCGCCAACATGTTCGTCGTGGCCGACTACCTGAAGAGCCGCAGCGAGCTCGAGGATAAGCTCCTCGGCAAGAAGGAGGCCGATGGCAAGGAGGCATCTGCATCTCAATCACCGTCGCTCATCCTCGCCCTGCAGCAACTGGATGTGGATGTACTGACGAAGGTGGAGCTCGCCACGGTGCAGCTCGCCAACGGTTTGCGCTCCTGCGTGAGTGCCTACGCACTGAACTTCAAGAAGCTGATCCAGCCACGCAATGCAACGGGGGCGATGGTGAGCTAGAGAGCGCAACATTCATCATCATCATCTGGCCTATGTCAGTTGCCATATCATCATTGTGGTGTAGCTGTCTGGAGATGCAGCGGCCACACTTCAACCTATTACCATAGCTTCCGTGCTTCTGTTTTTTTTTGTGGACGTGCGTACGTACGTGTCTTGTGGCACAGCAGATTGCGGTCCGAAGAGAGCTCTACTACGGCACACACACACACACATGCTTGCATCTTGGGCTCCACATGATTCATCATCATTCTCTTTGTAAAGCACACACACAACACACGCACCATCGTACTTCTTCATGACATCACTGTGTTCTTGTGCTTCCTTTCTTGTACGTTCATGTTTCACAGTGTTTGCTACCCTCCCAATAGGAAGATTCTTCGTCATTTGCTTTCTTAGCTTAGCTCCCCCCAGTGACTGGGACCCTCCTCCTCCCCAATCTCCTCTCCATCTTGCTGACGTTCCTCCCCCACACACCTCCACCACACACACACCATCATCATCATCATCATCATTTGCAAGCTCTTGTGAGTTCAGATTGGCCGAGGTCGTTTTATCGACGCCCATCGATCATCATCACCGCCACGTTGCCTACACACACACGTACCTGTACGCACACGTGCTCCTCATCTTCATCACCACCACTTACCCACGCACATCATGGCTACGTTAACCAAGTACTGGCCTGCCAGCAAGTACCGTGCGGCTCACCCGAGCTACGCCGATGACCACGCTCGCATTCTCGCCGCCAACGTCTTTCCCACCCCAGCCGACTGCGCCACCCTCGCCGAGCCCATCATTCAGTTTCTTTCTCAATGTACGTGCTACGACATGATGGGCAGCAGCACGCAGGTTGTTGTGATTGACGTCGAGGCACCCTTGTCGGTGGCCTTCATTGCGGCACAGGAAACACGAGTGCAGAACTGCGTCTTGTGGAGCGCCACACAACGGCAATTCGTCGGGGTGCTGAGTAGCACCGACTACATGAAGGTGTTGCTCTACTGCGATGCCCACCCGCAGGATGCGGATGCCGTGGCAACGTGGAGCATTCAGCAGTGGCGGCAGACACGGGATGAGCTCGAGAGCGGCGGCGGATTCTCAGCAGTGAAGCGGCCGCCCGCGAGTGCGCGTCGCGGCTCCACGAGCGGCTCCCCTGTTGGCACCCCATCACCTCTGCGCGGGGTAGCTGCCGCCACCTCTGCCGCACGCCCCGCTGGCTTGATCACGTGCCGGGCAGAAACTCCACTTCGTGAGTGTTTGCAAAAGATGCGCGATCAACATGTACGACGCATCGTCACCATCGCTGACAAGGAGGGCGAGAGCTGCAGCGTCGTCTCTCTCATGGATGTGGAGCAAATCGTGGAGTACCTCGGCGTCATGTTCTTTCATATGGAAAAGGCGGCGGCGTCGGGCAGAGGTGGCGCAGACGCGAGCAGCAACCGCGCGAGCAGCCCCGCTCTGGAGGATCAGGGCAGCGGTTTGTTTGCCAGTTACGGGGATATTCTTCTTCCCCCACACGTCAACTCGATCCTCTCCAACGTTGAGACGAACGACGCCGGGCGGAGTGAGCCCGCGGTGGGGCCCTACCACTCCATCTTTGATATTCCCCTGAAGTTTCTGCCAAAAGTTGGTGCGCATCGCGAGCAGCCCATCTCTGTATCGATGGAGCACCCACTCCGCGATGCCCTGGCGTTGATGCTCCAGCACAACATCGAGAGCATCGCCGTATGCAACGCCGAACAAGTGATTGAGGATGTGCTGAGCAGGAGCGATTTGCTGCGGATGGAGGATCAGGGGGTCTACGACACCAAGCTGACGGTGCGTGAGGCACTGACGAGTCGGGCGAGTGAGCGGTTGTGTGTGTGCTACGAGACGGACTCCCTCCGAGACATCTTTGCTCACTTTGTGCGGTGGCGCATCAAGGAGCTCTTCCTCGTCCACCCCACCACGGGCAAATTGAAGGGGCAGATCAACACCAGCGAGATCGTCTTCTTCATTGCGCTAGGAGCCACGAGTGCGTAGGTAACTACCCAACAAAACAACATGAAGAAAAAAAACGTGAAGATGTTGTCTTGAAGGAGTTATGGCAGTATCATGCACGTCATATCCTCCAGAATACCTTCATCGCCTCGTGCTACTTCTTACCTCGGCAGCCACAGTAGCCCTCATCATGCCAGCTTGCAAGTTGATGTGAGCCCCGTGTGTTTGTGTGTGTGTGTGTGTGCTTGTGCTCGGGCGGATGAAGTACTTCTCTCTTTTTGCCCAACTTTCGGTACTGCACATGTGTGTCTGTGTGTGTTACGCTTCATCATCTGCCTCCGCGCACAAGTTAGTTTTCCTGAAAACGTCCTCTGGAGCGAGTAGTGTTGGTGGATCTCCACCGTCAGCAAAACCAAAAAAAAATTGTGGTATGCCACTACCTCCGTATTCTACGTGCGGTGTGTTGGAAGCTCTCCATCTGCCGATATCCGCCATGAAGAAAACACACACACACACGCACACACCAACAAAGATTGGATTTGTGAGACAGCACAACCGCTGTCTGATGATGATCCCCTATACATGTGTGCCGGCGAAGGCTCTCCCCGTGACGTTGTACGCCATCCCATCCTCCTCCTCTTGCATCTTCATTATTTTTCACTGTTGTTTGCGGATTACAAAAGAAGGAGCGTTGTGCCCCCACGCGCACATTTGCACGCGCACTCGCTTTGACGATGCGTCGCGTTGTGATTGAGACGCCACGTGTGGCAGCAGCTCGAGCCTTTAGCCGACGAAGTGCGCGATCGCGGCAGATGCCCAGCACCCACACCATCCATCCTCAGAACAACAACAGTAGCAGCTCCTCCATGGATGTCATTACACCTCACTTGGTACCACTGCGTTGTCCAGGAGGTCCACGTATTAAGTCGGAAGGTGTGAAGCACCTCTACAAGGTGCCACACGCTGGCTTCCTCAGCAAGTACGACCACCGTTTCATCCTCAACCTGAAGCTAACACACCAAATTGCGTCGTACCTCAGCAAAACAACACTCCGGACGCACGACAAGGTGTTGGTGGAGCTTGGCCCCGGTGTGGGAACCCTCACCCGCAGCCTCCTCACGCGGCCCTGTGTTGGGGTGTTGGGGGTGGAGATGGATGGCCGCTTTCAACCACATTTGGAACAGATACGTACCTACACCAACGGCAAGTTTCAGTGGGTGCAGGCAGATGTGCTCAAGGTGAACGAGGTGGAGCTTCTGAAGCAGAACTTTCCCAGCTTTGTGGCACACAATGCACGCGTGCGACCAACACCAGAAGCCTCGGCTTCTTCTTCTTCCTCCGTGGAAGAAGGTGGAGAGAGTGAGGGGGCGCCGCTGCGATCCGCCGCGCGGGAGCGCATCCTCCGCGAACGCCGCCGTCGTGGATTCACTGCGGAGGAAATGCACGGTGGACCTCGCCCCTCCACTTCATCACCTTCATCATCTTCAGCCGCCTTTGGCCTCACCGATCATTGGTGGTCTGCTGGAGATGCCAAGGTGGAGGTGTTGGCCAACCTCCCCTTCAACATCATCTCCGAGCTCCTCCTACGCTACTGCGTGGATTGCTCGCGCAAGTCCGGTGTTTTTGTCTTTGGCCGCGTGCCGATTCACGTCTTCACGCAGGCGGAGGTGGCGGAGCGCATCACCGCCGCGGCAGGCTCGATGCTCTTCTCCCGCCTCTCCATCCTCTGCCAGGCCTTCTTCCGTGTGCGGCTGAAGCAAACCTTCGTTGAATCCACCTTCTATCCGCGTACCGAGGTAGGCGGGGCCTTCCTCACGCTGGAGCCACGCACCTGCCCGCTCGGGGGTGAGGAGGTGGATGGAGCCACCCTTCTTCACTTCGTAGACCTCCTCATGAAGCCAGGCCAGCGAGGAATGGTATTGATGAAGGCACTGCAAAAGATGGCACCAGTGGAGGTGGTACACTACATGCTGCAGGAGCTGCGCATCGATGGCGGTATGACGGTGTTGGATCTCAGCGTGGAGGAGATGGTGCGGCTGGCGGTGTTGTGGAGGAACTATCTCGCCGCCTCACAGCAACAACCATCAGCGGCATGAAAGGGATGGAGGAGAGGTGCTGCCTACCCTCCTCACATCATTCACATGAATCTTAAAGACGTACCCATCACTGGCTTGCTTTGAGAGAACACACACACACCATGTTCGATGTTGTTGGTATTGATGATGGCACTCCACAACTACTTCCTCTTCACTCTCATGGATGCATCTCGTGTCTTAGGCACTAGGTGTAGTGGTGGTGGTGGTGGTGGTGCAGGCCAACATACAGGCCCAACGCAACCTTCCTACACCTCCCTTCGCTATCCACCTCCTGTGCGCATTTGCTGCGGCAGCACACGAAGGACTTCTATAGATGCCTGTGCGTGGAGAAGTGGCGCACCGGAGCTCATCCAACAACCCCGCACGCTGCAGCCCACCACGTACCTTTGCACCCATTCATGGGGATACTCCAGATCCCACACCTCCCCCACCCCAGAATCGAGTGCTGCAACGCATGCCGCACTGCGCCGCCAGTCGCAAAACCTTCACCTCCCCCTCACCCCTTCACGACGAGCGCACCCACGCACACAACGTTGACGTTGCGGAACTCACACTGAGCATGATTGAGGCACACAACAACGGCAACCCTATGGAGGAGATCAACCTCCCCCTACACAACAAGATGAAGGAGAAGGAGGTGGCCAACGTTAGGTCTGAACGCTTCCAGGAGGTGGTGGAGCAGCGCAACCAACTTGTGCGCCTCCTCAGTGAGTTCCGCACGCGCGGCAATGCCGCCCTCTGCCGCCTCTTCGATATGTTGAAGAGCGAGCAATCACGAAGTGAGGAGCTCGCTGCCATGGTGGATGGCTTGCAGCTCGAGAACGCCCGCCTACGTCTTTTGGTGGTACACCACCCACAACATGGATCGTCTTCCTCGAACTTCAGCGAGGAACTTGCGATGCAGCAACAACAGCCACCCACCGTGCGTGAGCGGAAGCTGCAGGAGCAGGTTGACGCACAAAAGAAAGTCCTGCAGCAGCTAAGTGGGCTCATGCAGGAGGCCGACGCGGAAGTCATCGCACTACGTGGCGAGCTCCACGACGCCCGCCAACAATACAACAATCTGCGGCACCAGTGCTCCAACAACGCACAGCCATGGTCACCATCATCGCAGAGCTAGACGTCGGATGGTGGCACCTGCTCAAGCAAAAACAACAACGTACTCACTCTTTTCTTCACGATTGTGCTGAAGTGGTGGATGATTGTGTGGGCGATCATACAGGCGGACACGCATGCCACCTCCTTCAGCCGGGCAACACACTTCAGCCTCTTCTGTTTGGTTGTCTTGTTGCTATGTTTGTGGTGCTGCCAACGACCTCATCGCTCTTCCTCCTCCACTTACTCTTCAGTAGCTCGTGTTTGTGTGTGGCGCACACATCATATCGAAGCACTACCCACGTCCATCACCATAGTGTGTATGTGTGCCTGTGTGTAGTCGTGCCTTCACTCCGCATCAAACCTCTCAACCTTCATCATTTATGGAGCATCCCGCACCCACTGTCGTGGTGGATGTGGGCTCCTACTCCACCAAGATTGGCCTCGGCTCGAGCTCCACACCAGAGTGCGTACCTAACCTCGCAGGAACCTTCAAGTACCGCCGTGCGGTGCTGCCGGTGAAGAAGAGTGCCGATGTGAGCATCTCACCGGATTCGTTGGTGGTGGGTAAGGCGGTAGAGCGCTACCGCGGCCTCCTCCGCCTAACCTATCCTGTGGAGTACGGCACCGTGAAGCACTGGCCTGCCATGGAGGCCATTTTGCACCAAGCGAAGCAGAGCCTTCATCATCCATCTGCCGAGACAACATCGACGACGGCGTCGTGGTCGGCCCAGCACAACGCTGATTCGTACGTGGCGCTCGTTGAAGCGCCAGTGGCCTCACGGAAACAGCGTCAGCGGCTTGTGGAGTGCCTCCTGGAAGGAGGTGCGGCGGGAGAGGGGCCCCGTGGCATCTTCTGCGGTGCTGCACCGCTGCTCGCACTCTACAGCACGGGCTCCATGACGGGTCTTGCACTGGAGGTGGGCGAAGGTGTGGTGAGTACGGCGGCCGCCGTCCAGGGCTTCGCCATAACCGCCGCGATGCAACGCGAGGATGTTGGCGGGGCAACGGGGTCCGCCCTCACGACGCACCTCGAGCGCCTCATGCGCCAACACGGCACCTGGCAGAGTCTCGCTGCTTCAACAACAACAACAGGTGCTGGAAGTGAAAGTGAAGAGGAGCGGATTCGTCAAGGTCGTGCGCTCGGGGATCTTCTTGGCACCACCAATGGCCGTGAAGTGGTGCGCGGTGTGAAGGAGCGTTGCTGCCGTGTGAGCCCCACCCCACTACCCAACCTGTGGTCCTGCCTCGCACGCTCCACCCACGCCGAACGCGGTGGCAGCACAGCGGAACTGCACGCAGCCGTACAGCTCGGCGCGCGTGGTGAAGCGGCACGCCCGCAGCTCCATCGGCTGCCCGATGGAACGGAGATCCTTGTGGGCTCCGAGGCGATGTACGCGCCTGAGGTGCTCTTCAATCCGGCACTCATTGGCGGCGAGGGCCGCTCCATCAGCGAGATACTTCACGCAACGTGGCAACAAGCAGATTTGGAGCTACGTCCTCAACTACTGGAAAACGTGGTGCTCACCGGTGGCACCAGCCTCGTGACGGGTTTTGGTGCTCGGGTGCTGAATGAGCTTCTGCAGCTTGCTCCACGAGAGCAGAAGGTGCGCGTGGTAGCACCAGCGGAGCGTGGGCATGCGGCGTGGACGGGAGCAGCCATGCTATCGCAACTCTCCACCTTCGCGACAGACATGGTGGTGAGCCGTGCGGAGTACCTCGAGCACGGAGAGGCCATTCTTCAATCACGTCTGTTTGCCTGAGACATCAGCAGTACAAACCTCCCTTTCACACTTGTGTAGCAACACGAAGTGGCTGCCATCGTCATCTTGGTGAAGCTTTGTTCCATGTGCCACCACTCCATCCTCCTTCTACTTCACGTGTTGTACCTCTGGTAGCGAAGCCCCTCCCCCCCTTTCCCTCCCTCAACTAGTCTTCTAACGCTGTGAGGTGTGGGAATACACACACCCACACACATATTTCCATATATACACTTCGCACCCCATCGTGGTGCCCTCCGTTTCACTGGAGCAACAACCGTGAGCTCCACACACACACACACCCTCTCACGTGTGCATACCAAACACACCAATACGCAGCAATATAGTAGTACCTACAGACGATGCCTCACCCCATTGCCGTCACGGACACCAACTCCATTGAGTACGTCCTCGAGCAAGCGACTGAGGAGCTCTACCACGATGAGCGCACCTACTGGAAGGCCGTAGAGGAGCACCGGCTGATGCTTGTGCGGCAGTTCGTCCACAGTATCGATGACTACCTTGAATCACGTGGGGTGGTGGTGCCCCCACCAGCAGCTGCGGCGGCGGCAGATCAGAACACACCCTCCACGGGCGTAGCGGGCAGCAGCAGCAAAGGCCCACACAGCCACAGTGGGGTGGATTCATCACTAAACGTGAGCAATCGCCCTCTGCGCCCATCTTCCACCGTTTCGGATGGCACCATGCTGAGCTCCGTAGGTGCAGTGCCATACTATGTGCGCTCGATGCGTGGGGTGCCCTTCTACGTACCACTGCCCCGCTCACACCCTTCTTCGCCCACCATGGATGCCAAAGCGCCGGCAGCAGGAAGCGGAGGTGCTGCCGCCGATGCCCTTGCTGGCAGCGGCATCTGGCAATCCAGCCACAAGCGAAGGAGCCTCGGTAGCGCCAACAACGTCAGCATCGATGCTCCCGAAGCGGAGCCAGCCGGAGATGCTGCTGCCGTTCCTGCAAGTGCGCAGTACCCCGTCGTACGTGCGCTACACTACACCCCACCCGCTGTTCTCACCCCACCCACCCAACCAGCCGCCGCTGGTGGTGAAGATAGCAGCTCCAACCACAGCTCCGCGGGCAGTGCAGGGACTGGGCAGGCCGCCATTAACTGGCCGAACGGCTCTGTCTTTGGCCAGGCCGTTGCCTCCCCCAACGCCAGCAGCTCCTCCCCACTGGGGCCCACACACAACAACCTCCCGCCCTCCTCCTCCAACGGCTCCCCGGCGGAGCCACCCCCACAGCCCCCCACCCAGTGGCAGCACCGGCGCATCTCCTCCGATGGTGGTGCCGCGCCACTACCGAGTGGTGTGGGGCGAACACCAGACAAGGCGGGCGAGCGCAGCCACCGAGGGAGCTCGTCCCCAGCAGAGGCGGCCGACACCCGCGCCCACGTGCCCAACTCCACCGACGCCAGCAACACCAACACCCGCAACAACAACCTGAACGGCAGCAGCATCACGGGCCCACAAGGTGGTACCCAACGCATCTCACAAATCAACTCCGCCGTGACGTACATGGCCCGGGTAAATCACGTGTTGCAGCGGCTCGGAGTGATTCCCGTGTCGTCGTCCTCCACATCCCCTCCGACGCAGGTACCCTCACCTCCGCCCCCGCTCGCGACGGGTGTTGCAGCTCCGCTTCACCGCCGCTTTGCCCGCTCGGCACCCACACAACGCGTGAGTGCTGCAGTTCCATCGTGTTTAGGAGGGGAGAGCGAAAACCCAACCATTCCAGGCTCAGCCATGGCCGATCCTACTGGAGCCGGAGCCAACGTCTCTGTGAGTGCATCGCTGCCCCCGCGTCGCTCCGGGAGCCCAGCCCCACCATCGGCGGAGGTCGCGCTGCAGCTGCAGAAAAAGATGGATCTCATTCAACACGCTCGTCGGCTCTTCACGAGCAGTGGTAGTGGAGAAGAAGCCACGTAGCTCCTTCCTCCACAGTAGGACAAGATGAGCAGAAATGCATGAGTTGATAGTGTTGCCGGGGCTTTTTTTCATCTCTTTTATCGCCGCTCGACTGTGGTCGTGAACGCATTCCTGCTGATGCCAACATAGTTGTCTGCCTAGCGCGCAACAACAGAACATGTTTGTGGTGTATGGCTAGCAACTCACATAACTACTTCTCCCCCCCCCCTTCTCACCCATCCGACTACCCACACACGCACAGTAGCCACCATACACACACGGGATCTTACATCTCACCTCGTGGCTGATCGTTTTTTTTCGGTTTCTTTCCTTCTTTAGACAACGTAGAACAACACAAAACACCAGATATTTTTCATCTACTTCACACATCCAACAACACCCTAGGGCAGCGGCACTAGTGGTCTGGAGAGACGCATCATCTCCTCCTCCTCCCCATCCAATCGACTACCATTCACAAGTGAGCAACAAACTCTCCTACTCCTCATCTTCCGCCCCTCCATTTACCGTTTGCGGATAAGAGTTAAGCGTTGGTGCATGCGCAGACCGCAGGTAAACCAACAAGACGCTGAGAAAGTTCCCATTGACAGGTGCAACGTAACAACAACAACAACCAAGTACGAACTTCCTCACTCGCTCTCTACCAGCACAGAGTGTGTGTGTGTGTGTGTGTGTGTTTGATTGGCAATGCATGTGTCATACGAGGAACGAAACGACTCTTTCGTACGGCCTAATCACGCCTCCTCTTCCGGAGAAACGTCGGCATCCACCACAGGAACCGCCGTGCCAATATCTTCACGCCCAAACAGTCTAGTGGACGACGTACGCCGGGAGTATCATCAAATGATTAGCTCTGGTGATTCCCGCAGAATGGCAGACTCGTCTTCGGCATCTGAAGATGAGGTCCACGAGCGCAGCCTCGACAACAGCGATCCGTTTCAAGACGGCATGGCAACGCGAATGGGGAGCAGCGCCAAGGTGGAGTTCGTGGCGGCACCAACCGTGGTCCAGCCACCTCACCTTCACCGCCAACCGCCGAGCCACATTCACGTTCCATCCTCCCTCGGTATCACCACACCAGAACCTCCTGGGAGTAGCAATCACACCTTGCACAACGATGAGGCCAAGAGTGGTGCGGAGGCCGCTGACGGTGACGATGATGATGGGTTTGGAGACTTTGAAGAGGCAGCGGTGGCTGAGCACTCATTTGCACGTGGAACCACCAACAGCATCGGCAGTCTCAATCCGGACCCTCCCTTCAGCCTGGCTGGAGATGGAGAGGTTGCCTCCTTGGCCAACACCACACGCACCATCACCAACGCCAGCCTCTTCAGCAACGACTCCACCACGGCAGTTGGCGCTATTCGCACCTGGGCAGGACGGCAGCCCCTCAACGTGAGCGCACGCGGCAGCAAACAACAGCAGCTTCCTCCACACCTTCAGCATTCACACCTTAGTCAAAGCAACAAGAACAACAACAGCACCTCCGCCTCGGCTGAAGATGCAGCGGGGGGAGACTTCTTCCCGCTGCCGGCCTACGCCGCTCCGGTGGCCGTTACGCCACTGCGGCGTTCGAACCCCGATGCCCCCGAAAACAAAAACTTTTGGTCTGCGAGCCCCTCACTCTGTGGTGTTGAAGCCTCTGAGAGCCAGTGGGGCACGATGATGATGATGGATGGAACCAATGGGCGGCTGGGCTCACCACTGAGCTCCCGCTTTGGCACCGCTGCCACCAATGCGAAGGGCAGCAGCAGCCAAGATGAAGGGAGCTCTGACCTCTACTCCGCCCAGGACGGCACCGTGAATCTCGCCATGGTGGCGGAGCTCAACCACTGCCGAAGCCGACGAACGAGCCCCCAACACCCACGAAGTGCTGCGGTGGATGCCGCCCGACTACGCAAGTGTTTTGGCCTGCTGTTACGTGAGGCGGCCACCAAGCCTACAGCAGCAGCACTAGCCTCTCCTGCTCATGTGGCCGCAGAGGCATCGAGCCCAACGCTGAGTCGTGTTGCACAGAGTAGCCCCCACCGCACCAACCTCAACCACAGTCAGTATACTACGCACGCACCAAGTGTCGGTGCGACGTACTTCAGCTCCTTGCTGACCTCCGCCAAGGATGAAGACAGCGTCACTCGCGTCTTTGAGGCCCTCGCCTTCACTCGTACAGCCACAGCCACCGCAACAACAGCAGCCGGTGCAGAGGCTGGGGCGACGACGGCAGGACGCCCCCACTCAACGGCCACCCGCTCCCCCGTCCATGGTGGTGGGGGTGCGGCCTCCGTGGTTGGCAATGATTCGTTGTGGTTTGCCGAGGCAGTGCCGGCAGAGAACTCATTTGCGGGTGAGGGCATGTGGCAGGGCTCACCGCGGTGTGGGGCTGAAGGGCAGCTGTGGAGCTGTCAGGAGCTAACGCAGCAAACAGGTGGTCCAGGTGCCGTGGATGCTGATGCTGATGATGATGATGATGTTGTTCCTACCGTGGCCGTGAGCCCAGCAGAAAGCTCACACAGCTGCAGCGCGTCTGCTGGAGATCCAAGCCACGCAGGCCTCGTTCACCCCGAACACAGACTCCTACAGTACCTAGAGCATGAATGGCAGAAGAGGCGCAGCCTTCGCTCGATTGGGGCCTTGGCATGATCATCTCTCTGCTAATGTCCTGCGTGTTTGTTTGTTTTGTATGTTATGTTGGTAGTAGTGGATATCTTCATCATTCATCCTCTCCCACTGTTCCTCCTCAGCCCACGTATACGCACGAGCAAATACTACCGCAGATATCTGTGTAGGCAGGCAGCAAGTAAGAACCCTCACCGCCATCACCATACAACTCCAGCGTCATTGTCTTTTCTGCTGATGTTGCACACGCAGGAAAGTCTGCGGTGTGGGTACGTGCGTGTGAGAGGGTTGTCTGCGATAGTTGTGTGATACGAGAGGAAGCAGAGTAGTGGGGGAGGAAAGCAGGGCTTGCAACACGTGGGTTTTTTTGGTTTTGTGTTGTTGCCTTCATTGTGTGGTTTCTTCACGTTTTGATGGTTTTCTTCGTTGTCCTCCAGTGATCCTTCTTTCTTTGTTGGGGATGGTGATGGGTGGGTACGACCTGGTGTCGGTGTGGTGAGAGCGAGTGACAGTGGATGATGCATCATCTCAACTCGCGGGTATACACACGCAGGCAGACCACTCACACACCTCCTCCCCCTTCCCCCTCCAAGTGACTTTCCATCGTTGGTTGTTTTTACCTTCGTTCTTCCCCAAAATCTGAGCTTGGCTCGATGCTATTTTTGATCCCGACGGGTGTGTCTTTTGAGCATGGTGGCGTGTACGCCGATCGTGGTGAATGGAGCAACAACAGCAGCGTGAGCTCTGTTGTAGGTGTTGTGTGTGAGGAAGGGCGCATCCCACAAAAGGGGGGGTGGGTCTCCGCCCTTGATGTTGATGTGTTTGTTCCACAACCACCCCTCACTCACACCCGCTTCACATGTGCCCCTTTCTTCATTGCAAGAGTGGGGCGAACTCCCCCAACCTAATCAACCCAGTGATTCCTTCCCTTCTGCCACAATGATACACACACACATGCACATGAAGATGAAGGATCTGCGATTGGCTGTTCCGCGCTCCTTCGATGGCCCAGAGCCAAACACTTCCCCCTCCTCGCACATCACACATGCATACACGCCTTCCCCTCCTCTCTCTCGCACACGCGCACAACATTCACGTCATCTTGTTGTTGCTGTTCTTTGTGCCCACTACATCAGAAATACAATACATCCTTTGCTTGCGTCTGCCTAGTCATCGACTGGACTTTAGAGACCAGCCAACCACAGCCACAAACAACCGAATATCGTTCATCGGCCGCTGTTTCCCCTGAAGTGAAGCATCAACGCCGGTACCTCGCCCACCTTCAACAGAAGGCCCCCACATTCCGTCAATCTCCTGTGTTGTGCATCCCTCTTTGCACATCTACACAGTCCTCATATCATACTTCTTCCTCAGCATCTCCAGTTAATCTCCACGATGCCCATGCGCAACATTTGGGGAGGCCTCGCCACCCTTCCTCCCGACACCATTTTCAACCTCGCTGCCCGCGCAAAGGCCGCCAAGGGGGAGAAAGCGGATCTCATTGTCGGTGCCTACCGCGATGGCGAAGGCAAGCCACATCCTCTGAGTGTTGTTCGCAAGGCGGAGCACCGCATCCTCGCCCAGAACCTGAACTACGAGTACCTCCCCATCGCTGGGCACGCCAACTTCATCAACAGCGCCATGCGTGTGCTCTACGGGGATTCCCTCCCACGTGATCGTGTGGTGGGCGTGCAAACCCTCAGTGGCACTGGGGCAGTGATGCTTGGCGCACACTTCCTTACCCACGTCTACGACGCCAAGACGACGTCCGTCTACATCTCCAACCCGACCTGGATCAACCACGAGAGCATCTGCAAGCTCGTGGGTTGGACCAACGTACGCACCTACCGCTACTACAAGCCAGACACACGTGGCCTGGACTTTGAGGGCTACAAGGCCGACGTACTTGCCGCACCTGACCGCTCCATCTTCCTCATCCACGCCTGTGCCCACAACCCCACCGGAGTGGACCCCACCCATGCCCAGTGGGAGGAGCTCGCTGACCTTCTCCAACGCAAGCAGCACCAGGTCTTCTTCGATTGCGCCTACCAAGGCTACGCCAGCGGCAGCCTTGAGCGCGACGCCTTCGCCATCCGCCTCTTCGCCCGTAAAGGCATCCAGTTTATTTGTGCGCAGTCCTTCTCCAAGAACATGGGCCTCTACAATGAGCGCACCGGAACCTTGTCGGTCGTGGTACCTGATGCCTCCTCCGCGGCGGCCGTTAAGAGCCACCTTGAGACGCTGGCTCGTGCCATCTACTCCAACCCACCCGCCCATGGCGCACGTGTGGCTCACCTCGTCATGAGCGATCGGGAGCTGCGTCGGGAGTGGGAGGAGGAGCTCACCACCATGTCTGAGCGCATTAAGTCCATGCGCAAGATTGTTTTTGATGAGCTCACCCGCCTAGGTACACCTGGCCGTTGGGACCACATCACCAACCAAATCGGCATGTTCTCCTTCCTGGGCCTGACCAAGGAACAGTGCATGTACTGCCAAAACCACAACGTCTTCATCACCTTGACTGGCCGTGCGAACATGGCTGGCTTGACGGAGAAGACGGCCCTACTGCTGGCCCGCACCATCGATGCTGCTGTGCGGGGGCAATCAAAGTTGTAGATGGTGTAGATCCTCTACAACCTCACTACCCACACCCCTCACCCACCCTTCCCTCTGCGTCTTGATGGAGCAACTTGGGAAGAGGGGTGAGTGGGTGCGTGCGTGTGTGTGAGGAGGAATCCATGTGATGGGAGAGTGTTTTCTGGAGTAGGTACGGTGTGCTTTACGGCCATCACACATTCGTGGCGGAAGCGGAGCCGATGAACTGGCTGCGGAGAGGGGTGCTGGTGTGTCTATGTGTGCTCCGCCTCCATACATGCTAGTACCTTCCCATTCACCTCCCATCACAACCATCTTCGTCGGTCTCACCCAACATCGTTCCACCTCTCTTCTTCTCCTCCTCCTCCTCCTCTGTTCTGCCATAAGCAGCAGTACTCGGATACTCTTCTTTTCTTTTTTATGTTGTTTGTTTGTTTGTTTGTTTCTGCTGCGTGCCTGACCTCGCATGCCGGTGTTCCCACCTCAGATCGCTGTTCCTCTCACCTCATATACGTGTGTGTCACCAACAGCAAACAAATTTGGAAGAGAGCGCTATGTTGGTGATGCGAAAGTGTTGGCAACAGCTCATGTATCACCATGTGAATGCGGATGTTCCGCACATCCACGCGCGCGCACGTGAAACCTGCATCCCATAATCATACAACAACCAAAACACTTCCACATACAAAACAAGAAACGCAAATGGGCACATTGGATGTGTGATGAATGAATCGTCTGTGTTTGGCCTTGATGGAGATCCACGGGTGGTCCAACACTCCACGGCGCAGCTTACCCACACTTGCCACGCCATCCACTTGCCCATCTCTCACTATTCACCGTTCCTCCTCCCAATCCCACGTGATGGGGAGTTCGGCTCTATCCTGTGAAGGATGCATCGATGCGCACTGCCAACCACAACATCAGCCTCATCTCTCTCCCCATCTCATTCTTCACCCTATCTAGAAGACCTGCCTACTTCTTCTACACTACGACTACATTCCAAATCTCCTACCAAAACCACACACATTTGTATTCACCGCTTGACGCAAACAACTATGGCGCCCACAACAACAACGACAGGGGTGACCGCCAACAGCAATGGCACCAGCAGCACCGACATCTGGTCCAAGCTGCCGCTTCTTCCCGAGGATGCCATCTTCGAGCTAAACAACCGCGCTAACGCCGCCACGGGGGTTGTGTTGAACCTAGCCATTGGCGCATACCGAGATGAGGATGGTCTTCCCCACCCGCTTCAAGCCATCCGCAAGGCGGAGCGCATTCTGCTAGAGAAGCACATGAACTACGAGTACCTCCCCATCGCCGGATTTTCCCCCTTCGTCGATGCCGCCGTCAACCTTCTGTACGGCGACTCCATTCCTTCATCACGTGTGTTGGGCGTGCAGAGCGTCAGCGGAACGGGTGCTGTGATGCTTGGCGCACGGCTCCTCACGCAAATCTACGACCCCAAATCCACCCCCGTCTACCTTTCCAACCCGACCTGGCCGAATCACTACAACGTGCTTCAAGCCGCAGGTTGGACCAACGTACGCACCTACCGCTACTACAAGCCAGACACACGTGGCCTGGACTTTGAGGGCTACAAGGCCGACGTACTTGCCGCACCTGACCGCTCCATCTTCCTCATCCACGCCTGTGCCCACAACCCCACCGGAGTGGACCCCACCCATGCCCAGTGGGAGGAGCTCGCTGACCTTCTCCAACGCAAGCAGCACCAGGTCTTCTTCGATTGCGCCTACCAAGGCTACGCCAGCGGCAGCCTTGAGCGCGACGCCTTCGCCATCCGCCTCTTCGCCCGTAAAGGCATCCAGTTTATTTGTGCGCAGTCCTTCTCCAAGAACATGGGCCTCTACAGCGAACGCACCGGAACTCTGTCGGTTGTGCTGCGTGACCCCTCCACCTCACGGGCTGTCAAGAGCCAAATTGAAATATTTATTCGTGAAGTTTACTCATCTCCCCCCGCCCATGGCGCACGTCTGGCCCACCTGGTGCTTACCGATCCTTCTCTGCGCAAGGAGTGGGAGGCTGAGCTGGAGGGCATGGCGCAGCGCATCCATGCCATGCGCAAGATTGTTTTTGATGAGCTCACCCGCCTAGGTACACCTGGCCGTTGGGACCACATCACCAACCAAATCGGCATGTTCTCCTTCCTGGGCCTGACCAAGGAGCAGTGCGTCTTTTGCCAGAACCACAACGTCTTCATCACCTTGACTGGACGCGCGAACATGGCTGGCTTGACGGAGGAAACAGCCGTTGTTCTGGCTCACGTAATTGACGCCTCTCTCAAGGCCTAAAGCCACCACACACTCACACATTCAGAGACCCGTGTTACACATAATTCATGTACGTACACGCACACACAAGGACAGTTACGCAGTCGGTCAGTGTTGTGATTGTTGGTGGCTATTAATGGTTGTAGGGAGAGGGAACCTATCCAGGATAGCAGCTGCGGCACAGCGATCGTGTCGCGAAAGCATGGCCGCATCTGGATCTGGTCTCCTTCTCCCTCTTCCCCCCCCCCTCTCCCCAGCGCACCCCCCCCCCACTCTTCCTCTCTTTGCGTACCTCCCCTGCCAACCATGAGAGTCTTCATGTGGCTTACGTGGGGCACGTCTTCCCCCACCCACCCACCCCTCCAAGCATATCTCAGAACGATTATTGATTGGTGAGTGAATGCGTGAGTGCGTGTGTTCTTGTGCGTGTCAGAGGAAGGAGGAGGTGGGGATGAAGCAAGACTACCTCCTCCAACGCACAGAAAACACTAAACGCCACCACTGCCACCACCACTACCCCCCCCCTTAGCGCACCAAAACACACACACGAAGTGTGTAAGTGGTGCTTGACAGCCGTCGTTGTGTTTGGCGGATCAACGTCACAGTCGACCTCGTTCTAGGACATCATCTCTCCATCACTCCCTAGGTTGCCGTACCGGTACGCACACACAGGCATCACCCAACCAGCGGCACGCTAATGCTGTTGGTGTTTATTTCTGGCTGTGGGCGGTTGGGCATCCATCCTTCTGATTGCCATACCACCCTTACACCAGATGATCAAGTGATGAAGATGGAAGATGATGAGCGAGTGTGCTTGCTTGGTCGTTTTCCGAGCAAATGATGGTCTGCTGCGAACACGATGACCTCACGGATATCAAACCCCCAACGATGTTTTTTTTTCTTTGCCGGTGTATGCGCCGCTAGTTGCTCCTTCACTTCACACCTCCCATCATTATCCACGCTGGTTAATATTGAGAGTGTGAGTGTGGTTGCCGTGAAGTTCATTGGTGATGGATATTCGCCCGCGCACAGAGACACAGAACACAGACAAACACACACACACACGCACACACTTACTCTACCCATTGTAAGAGCCAACACACACATACATGCATCTATATATATACATACATGGCATCTCGGTGTAGTTGGCTGCTGTTTAAGGTGGGGGTCACTTTGTTGTGGAGGATGTCTATGCGTCCTCTCATGTTATACTCGGTAGGTGTGTGTGTGTGTGTGTGTGTACGTGCGCGTGGATGAAGTACTTTAATGTTATGATTTTCTTTCTTTTTGAGTGTATGTTTGTGTTTTCTATTTTTCTTCCACATTCTGCACCCGCTTGGCGTGTGACCGAAGCTATGGTTGGTCTGCAATTCCCCTACTCCTCCCGCATGGGCTTGAGAGTATGGGGGAGCACAAGTGTTTATGATGAATGAATGGAAGCTCGAAATAAGTGTGAGGCCGTTACGGCTCTCTCTCCTCCCATCTGGATTCCTTACGTTGATCAAACAAGGGTGGGAGGAAGTGGGCGAACAATCACACAAGATTGATGGCAATGATGAATGCCAATCAGATGGCGGCAGTTTCTTTTATGGTGATTGTTGCTGCGTGATGATGTGTGCCTATGCGTTTTGCACCTATTAGAGTGAGACAACAACAACATACATTAGCAATCACCGCGAATGCCGTCATCTTCACGAAAGACGCAAATTTCTTGTTTTTTTCGTTGTTGCTTTTTTTTTCTATACGATGATGATGATGATGATGTTTAGGGAGCCCAAGCTCCCACACCTTTCACCTCCGGAACCCGTCATCATCAACAACGCACGAACGATGAATGTTGGCGAGCCTCTCTCGTTCTTTGTGCAACAAGAAAACATACCTTTCGGCCCGCCGTGGGAAATGGTGTGGGTTTGCTCCACACACACACACACCGCCAACCGCTGTGCCTGCGCCATCGTTGGCAACCGACGCGATGTTGATGAAAATTCGTGGGGCTGCGGTGGTGGCCATCATCATCATCGCGTGGTGCCGCGGCGCGAGCTCCGTCGGTATGACGGCTTTTCCTTCTTGTTTTTGCTTTCTATTTTTGCTATCAATTTGTTTGTTTATTTGCTTTTGCTGATTTTTCTGCAAGGCCGCCAGCCTCCTCCCTTCACATCCACCTCTCCACACCTCAACACAAGGAGCTGTGCGTTGCTCGTTTGTTTTGGCTGGACTTTGAGGGGTGGTCGTCAGTGAGCTCCGCCAAACTCAGCGGTTTGGCGGAGCTGCACTCATTTTTCTTCACACACAGCAACAACAAATACACACTACACTTCACAGCGTTCGTGAGTGCGTTCGTGTCTGTTGTGTTGTGTGTGCGTGTGTGTGATGATGGAGGGTCCATCTTGCTTTCTTTCTTCCCCTCCATTCCCTCCCCCTCCACAAACGGAGATAACGCGCAAGGGTCTCTTAACCTGTGTGGCCTCGCCTCAACCTTGAACCCCGGACGGTACGTGATGGGTATCGGTATGAAGCAATGAATGGATGATGATGATGATGAGTTTGTGTTGTCCTACTTCCACACCTACACGCATACACGCCTCATCATCCTCTCCTTCGCTTCCCCCGCTAACCGCTCCCCCCTCCCATCATCTCTTTGATCATCCACCTTTCTTCCTGCCGCTCTTCCTTTTTTTCTTTCCATCCCACCTCCTCTCTCATCATCGGCCCGTCTGTGGATCTTCGGGATCACCGATGAGGCACCACCAACAACCCACCAATTTGCGTGCGTGTGTGTGTGTGCAGTTTTTTTTTTCTTCAGAGTTGTGTTTCATTTTCTTATGACCGACTAGGATTATGTCGAAGACACAACCACAAAACCATCTCCCTCCATCCTCTCCCCCCTGCATGCTCCTCTTTTTATCTTTCTGTGTTATGGCGAGCACAATGCACACGCATTCACCTTCTCTGGCGGATTGCTTGTTTTCTTTTCCGTACGATGGTGAGAAGTGTTCTACGTTCACGTAGCTCTGTGGGATGAGTTGGCGACGTGCTGCTGCTGGATTCATTCAGCTGCACTACTGACTGTGAAGTAGTCGGGACACAAACCCAAACCCAAACACAACACCCTACGCCATGTCTCTCCTTCTTCTTCCTTCATCTTCTTCGCTCTGCATTTACACACATTCATGTCATTCCAGTTTGGTTCACCGCCACGTTTGTGTGTGCGGCTTAGCTCACCTCGCTTTTATATCGAAACACAAAAATTTGTGTGTGCGTGTGTGTTTGACGCAACACCTTCGTAGATCGTGTGTGTGGTGGATCCATTGGTACCGTAGCCCTACCCGACCACACTATGCTTTCTACACGTAGTCTGTGGAGGATTCCTTCCTCTTCTTCTTCTGTGCGCAGCCTCACGACCCGCTGCGCAGGTCTTGTGGCCGCTTCACGTACTGCCATCATCCAACAACAGCAGCATGGCACCAACATTGTGGCGCAGCGTCGCCTCGCAAGCACCGACGGCCATAGCTCCGCCAGCATTGTGGTGGTGGACCCGGAGCGTGCCGCGAAGGAGCGCGATCGCCTCGCCCGCGAGCTCCTCACCACCAACATGCCCGAGGTTCAGCGTACACAACGCAGCATCGTGAAGATGCGCGACATCATCCACACCGTCCCATACAGCCTGACGGTGGCCTTTGATGTGGTGGAGGACCCCGCAGCCACCCAGGCCACGTTGCAGGCCATCTTGGCTGACAACTTTCAGATGGTGGATGTGCATTTAAACAACTTCAACCCAGAGAGTGAGGTCTCGAAGCTCAACGAGCTCCCAGTGGGGCAGAAGCACAAGATGTCTTTGCACCTTCAGCGGGTGATGGAGTGTTGTGTGGAGGTGTACGCCAACACCGGCAGCTGCTTCGACCCGTCCACGGGCCCACTTGTGCGTCGCCTGCGTGAGGCCGCACGATCACCGAACGCCGCCCCGTCTGACTTTCAGGTTTCTGCGGAGGAGGCGGAGAAGTTTACGTTGCCCAACAGCTTCGATGTGGATCTCGCGGCGGGCACCATCAGCCGCAAACACGCCGATGCTGGCCTGGACCTTGGTGGCATCTCCAAGGGATACACCGTGGATTGTGTCGTGGAGCAGCTCAACACCGCCGGCTACCCCGACGTGCTCTTTGAGTGGGGTGGCGATTGCCGGGCGTCGGGGGTGAATGTACAGCGGCAGCCGTGGGTTGTGGGCATCCGCCGCCCTCCCTCCGTGGATGAGGTTGTGGCGCGGAGCAAGGCTGGAGATACGAGCTCCAGCATCCCGCCCAGCGTCACTGACGTCAGCGAGAGTGGGGCCGAGGGCGGGGGTGGCGCCCTTCTTCGCGTGGTGAGCCTCAACAACGAGGCCCTCTGCACCAGCGGGGATTATGAGAACGTGATCTTCAACGGGGCCATGGATTGCTCCTACTCCAGCATCTACTGCTGGGAGACGAAGTCGCTCCTGCACCCTGTGGACGACAACCTCGCCCAGGTCTCGGTGCGGTGCTACAACTGCATGTACGCCGATGCCCTCGCCACGGCCAACCTCATCAAGCGCGATCCTGTGCGTGTGCGCTATGTGATGGAGGTGTACCGCCGCGACTTCCACCGAGTGACGGACTACGTCGCCTTCACCCGCAAGGATGAACGTCTGGCACACATGTACGAAATCGCCAAGGAGAGCTCGGAGCGCCGCACGGAGCGCATCGCCAGCTCACTCCCCGCACGAGTCGTGGTGATTGGCGGCGGTTTGGCCGGCCAGGCCGCGGCCATTGAGGCCGCCAACTGCGGTGCTCAGGTTATCCTCCTCGAGAAGGACCCGAAGCTGGGCGGAAACAGCAGCAAGGCCACCTCGGGCATCAACGGGTGGGGCACACGCACGCAAGCCACCAATCGCGTGAAGGACAACTGCAAACACTTTGAGCGTGATACTTTCCTCTCCGGTGTCGGTGGCACCTGCGACCCGGGTCTCGTCCGCACCCTTTCTGTGAAGAGCGCCGACGCCATTGAGTGGCTCGGCAGCTTTGGCATTCCTCTCACGGTGCTCTACCAACTGGGTGGGGCGAGCCGCAAACGCTGCCACCGTGCCCCAGACGCACAAGATGGCACCCCAGTGCCAATTGGCTTCACCATTATGCAGGTGCTGGAGCAGCACATTCGCACAAAGCTGCAGGGCCGTGTGACGATTCTCAACGAGACCTCCGCCACCTCACTCATGCATGAAGTCAAGGCCCTCCCCGATGGCAATCGCGAAGTGCGCGTACATGGCGTGAAGTACAAGGACATGCGCAATCCATCGGCACCGGAGATGGAGCTCTCGGCCGATGCCGTTGTGCTCGCCACGGGCGGTTTTAGCAATGACCAGACCTCCACCTCCCTTCTGCGTGAGTACGCCCCCAACCTCTTTGGCACCCCTACTACGAACGGCACCTTCGCCACGGGGGATGGTGTGAAGATGGCCCGTCGCATCGGTGCCACCCTCGTTGATATGGATAAGATCCAGCTCCACCCGACGGGCTTGGTGGACCCCAAGGACCCCGCCAACGGCACCAAGTACCTCGGACCAGAAGCTCTGCGTGGCTCCGGTGGCATCCTCCTCAACAAGCGTGGTGAGCGCTTCGTCAATGAGCTCGACCTCCGCTCCGTCGTGTCGCAGGCCATCATTGCCCAGGAGGATGACTATCCGGGCTCCAACGGGAGCCGCTTCGCCTACTGCGTCCTCAACGAGGATGCGGCGAAGCTCTTCGGCAAGAATGGGCTGAGCTTCTACTGGAAGAAGCAGGGGCTCTTCACGCGGGTGGACGATGTCGCGGAGCTCGCCAAGCTCATTGGTTGCGACCAGGCCACCCTGCAGCAGAACCTCGAGACGTATGAGCACTTTTCCAAGGAACAGACTGTGTGTCCCTCCACGGGCAAGATGGTCTTCCCTTGTGTGGTGGGCCCACAAGGACCTTTTTACGTGGCCTACGTCACCCCCAGCATCCACTACACCATGGGTGGCTGCCTCATCTCCCCCAGCACCGAGGTGTTGAAGGAGCACCACGGCATGAACATCTTCGCCGATCGCCGCCCCATCCTTGGCCTCTTCGGTGCCGGTGAGGTCACTGGCGGTGTCCACGGCAAAAACCGTCTTGGTGGCAATTCCCTGTTGGAGTGTGTGGTCTTTGGCAAGATTGCCGGCGATCGTGCCGCCACCATCCTTCAACGTGATAAGTGTGCACTCAGCAGTGATAAGTGGGCGCCGGTGTTGGTGCGGGAGTCGCGCGCCGGCGACCAGTTTGGCGTAGGCTCACGCGTGCTGCGCTTTAACTTACCTGGCGCAATGCAAACCTCCGGGCTCGCCGTTGGCCAGTTTGTGGGCATTCGTGGTGACTGGGATGGCCAGCAGCTTGTGGGCTACTACAGCCCCATCACCTTGCCCGATGAGAAGGGCATGATCAGCATCCTCGCCCGTGGTGATAAGGGCAGTTTGCAGGAGTGGATCTCCTCCATGCGTCCGGGTGACTCTGTGGAGATCAAGGCATGTGGTGGGCTCAAGCTCGACCTCAACCCCACCAAGAAGCAAATCTCACACAAGAAGTCCGTCATTCGCAAGTTTGGCCTCATCGCGGGTGGTTCTGGTGTGGCACCCATGATCCAAATCATCCGTGCCGCCCTCAACCGGCCCTACGTGGACGGCATTGACTCCATCCGCCTCCTTTATGCCGCCGAGGACCAGAACGAGGTCACCTACCGCCAGCTGTTGCAGGACTACATGAAGGAGAACCCAGACAAGCTCACCTGCGGCTTCGTCCTCAACAAGCCGCCAGAAGGATGGACGGGTGGGGTGGGATATGTGGATCGCGCCGCCATCCAAAAGACGCTGCAGCCGCCATCGCCGGATCTTCTCATCGCCATTTGCGGGCCGCCGGTGATGCAGCGCAGCGTGAAGGCCGATCTCCTCGCCCTCGGGTACAACCCACGCCAGGTACGCACTATTGATGAGGACATGACCCCCTAATACTAAGATCAACAACACGGAATATGTTGTTTAGATGAGATTGTGTGTCTTCTCTTCATTATCGTCATCAATCTGTGTGTGCGTGCGTGCAGATGAACGCGAGGAGTGCGTTTCTGTTCCTGGCTTGTTCAGCGCCATGGTGGGATGCTCATGTGGGGATGACGGAGGCACAACAAGCCACCAAAAAAAGGGAAAAAAACTTTGGTATACATCACAAGGCATATATATCTACTGCATAACTACTTTTTCAGCTGTCACTGGCCACGCGTGCACGTCCCACGGCAGCCCTCCAACGTTCTTCTTCATGACATTTGCTCGTTCATTGCCCCATTCCCTTACCCACCCACCCCACACACACACACTCACTCATGCCTTCATCCTCATGTGAGCACATGCTGTTGTCTCACCCAGCATCCACGACCATCCGCCAAGCACGTACTGTGGCGTCGTATCTTTTCCTCCTCACGCACGTGTTTGCGTGTGGTCATCCCGTCCTCCACCTCTCCTCCTGATGTCATCGTGCAGCACGTGATGCGCGCATCATCCATGCTCCGCGTGGCATTCTATGGTGTTGGGCTGTTTGTACTATCGTGGAAGCTCTGTTGTTGTTTATTCTTGTTCACGGGCTCCTCCGTCTCTCGCCTCTCCCAGACGACGACCTCGACGTCGGACGATGTTGCGGATGCGAGGCGTGTGCGAGGAGGCGCGCATCGCTTTGCTGCCTCACGCACATTGTGCCACGTCATTGCCCACACAAAGAACTCGCTTCTACCACTGTTTATAATTTTTCTTGTTGTTGAGTTTGTGTCTGTGTGTGTGTGTTCCCCCTACCCACTCTTGGCCCACCTCACCCCGGCGTGTGTGTGTGTGTGTTGAAGGAGAAGTGAGGGTGTTTAGTGTGCTCCATATCCTTTTCCCAGCTCCGTCGTTCTCTTTCCACCACTCCCTCTTAACCTCACACGTTATTCGTGCGTGGATGGGGCGACGCGTGCGTCGTTTGGTAGCACCAGCCAACCAAACATAAAAAAACAAGCCTTCTTCTTGATTAATGTGTCTCGAAGCTCTGTTGTGGCTCGTCACCACTCATGCAATTTGCATATTCACCTCCATCTTATATTTTTTTTTTGCTGGCCACAGGAACTCCCACACCACTCTCCCCTCCCACAGCACAGAGAGCCATGGCAACAGAAGCCACCCGCACCAAGACTGGAGCGGCCGTGGCGCACATGGACTACCGCGAGGCTCTCGTCTTCCTCTTCACCAACGCCGAGGCCGCACGTGTGGCGGTGATGTTGGCCGCCATCCTCACCCCGCTCATTGTGTTGGTGCTCAAGCCCCTCTGGCGGCGTCTTCGCCAGCGCCGCCCCCAACGCCCGCTCTACTTCGTGCCCAGCACGCCCACACCACGAGCATCGCGATCCCCACGCTCTTCCACCTCATCAACCACCACAACAGAGACAACCAAGGTGCGTGCCACGTCCTCCATCACCACCTCAGTGCGTCGTTTAGGTGCCAAAATGAACCCCATCACGTTGCTCCGTCGGTTGGGCTGCGGCATCTGCCGCCGTGGTGGTGCCGTGTGGACGGCGGTGTGGCGGCGACGGAAGCAGCAGCCAACGAGCGCGCCAACCAGCTCCAAGAAGGAGGTGAGCCCCAAGCGTTCTCCATCCACGTCGGCAAAGAAGACAACGACGAAGGCGGCCACGGCAACTTCCTCCACCACGCGACGCTTCTGCCCGCTGAGCTGTCTCGCCGCCATTTTTGGCCGCGTGCGAGGCTGCTTCTCGCGCACCCGCACCGCCCGCGCCAGCTACGCCGCGCGCTCCACCACCGACGCCTCCGTGAAGGCCCTCGTCCAGAGCCCGCGCTTCGCCTCCTGGTACTCCGCCAATCGCTGCTCGTTGCTCGGAGAGGTGCGTCTCCGACGTGCCGCAATGTGCTGGCGCAGCGTTGGCTCCCTCGTCACCCTGTTGGTGGGCATGATCGCCCTCCCCCTCCACAGCTTCAGCAACGACGCCACGGCCACCTTGTGGGGTCCTCGTCCGGCAGGGGTGGCAGCCAGAGATGCCACCCTCAGCCAGCTCCTCTGTGAGCGCATGAACTACTTGCAGCAGCCCTCACGCCCGGTGTTGGTCAGTGGCCTGACACCCTCGATGCATCAGCTCCTCGGGCTGGCCGAATGCGGCCTCATCTGGCTGGCTGTGGTGGCCCTCCTCTGTAGCACCTTCATGCCACGCGCGGTGGCCTCCACTGCCACGGTTGGCGTAGCAAGTTTGCTGGTGCTGTTGTGGGAGGCCCACCAGGCTCCCGAGGCAACGAAGGACATCTACTGTGGCAGCGGCTTCGCCCTTGTCGTGGGTATCGTCTTTGTCAGTGTTGTGCGCTCCATCCAGCAACGTCGCCAGTGAGCGCAACTTTTAGATCGTTTTGGCTTTTTATACATTCTTGACGTACATGACCACATATCCTCTTGTTTTTCTGTACTGATATTATCTTTGTGCATTTCGCAGCTACGTAGAGCCCCACCGACGGCCCTCCCCTCTCCCCAATGGGCCGCTCTCATCGGCATATCCCACACAACACCCTGAGACACGCACCACCGTCATGGATAGAGCAACCGAGATGATGATGTTGAGTGTGTAGTGGGGTTGGTGGCAGATGAGTGTTGTGGCTGTACGAGCAAAACACAGTTGATGAGTATGCGGAGAGCGAGGGTGAGGGAGGAACGCGGTTGGGTGTCCGCCGGGTGACCGTGGGAGTGAGATGGCCAGCCTGTGTGGAGGTTTTGTGCATGCGCGCCAGTGGTCGTGTATGTGTGTGTCTGGCGGCGTAAAGAAAATATGAAATGCGAAGTTGTTTGTCGTACACAAACCCCTCTGTTGAGGTATGTCTCCACAACTGTTGCCCCGTCTTCTTCATCTTCATTTTTTGTACGTATGTCAAGATAACGGAAGTCATGCCGCGTAGCTACCGTGAAGGCCATCAACAGCGCCACCACAAGCACCGTACCGGCCAGATCCTCGTCCCGCATGGACCTCTCTCAGGTCTCCTCTTCAGCGTCAACCCGCGTCAGGAACTACGAGCGATGCGTGAGGTGGAGCTCTACCTCAGCACTCTCGTAGAGGATATCCAGCGCGCGCATGAGAAGTACCTCCAGATTGAGGCTGGGGAACCTGAAGAAGCCCCATCGAGCGCACCGACCACGACCTCTAGCCTGCTCCTTGCAGAACTGAGTGAGTGTGTGAGCTCCAGCCGCAAACGAGGCCGCAACCACGACGAAGACAACACAGGCGAGGATGGAGTGAATGAGGGCTGCACTGATCAGGCAAAGCGTAGGCCGAAGCGTGCTGCCTCCTCCCGGTGGCTCTCCACCATCTCCACAGGCTGCAAGGGCTACCTCTTCGTGAACATCCCCGTTATCAACCCATCCACCACATGCATCATTTGCCATTCTGGAAAGGCCAAGGAAGTCGGAGAGGAGCTGGCGGCCGCCGCCATCGATGGAGATGCCCCCGTGGTGGACGAGGGGGTGGAGACGCCCAAGTCTGCCAGTGCGGCACTGCCTCCACACTCCATCGTGGTCAACCCGCTTGTCTCGCAGGTGGTGGAGCGCATCTTCAAGGACCTCCACGAGAACCCCCGACCCGTCTTTCGGCAGTGTTTTCGTCTGTTTCCTGTGGAGCTGACCTGCTGCCCCACCTTGACCGAGATGGAGGTGGCCCTGCGTCAGCTGTTGGCGATCCACTTCCCTGCTGCAGGAGAAGAATCAACGGCAGCCACCCATGCTGAACGGTTGGGAGCGGAGGACCTCAGCGCCCCCATTCCCTTTTGCCCACCGCTCTCCAGTGGCTCACGAACTATGTTCACTGTCTCCTTTCAGTTGTCTGTCAAGAACAACACCAACGTGGAGACAAAAAAACGCGTGGTGGAGTCCGCCCTGCGCGCCGCCATCCCGGCGAATCGGTTCATTGTGGTGCCGCCGAGCTCCAACAGCACCATGGCGATTGCGGCCTCCATCTCCGTCACGGTAGCCAATGCCACATGCCTCATGGGGATTCAGCCACACTATTCGGAGCGCCACCGGTATAATCTTCACAGTCTCGGCGAGAGCACGTTACGTTTGGACGAAACCGTGGACACCGCCACCGATTAAGAAGCGTCCAATGTCAGTTAAAAAAGGACAAGATGGCAGGTGCGTATGCTGGAAACAAAATGGTATCCCTGTGAAACCCAAACAGAAAATCACACTTTCTAAAAAAAAACTTAGCACCGGTTGGTTTCGATCCAACGACCTATGGGTTATGAGCCCATCACGCTCCCACTGCGCTACGGTGCTTCAGATACCAAAAGGCAAGTGATGCAGGAGCAAGTCTGTGACTTGCTGTGGAAAGAGAGTTGGATAACAGCGTGTACGACCATACTCCAGTGAAAACACCATATCCCGTCCGATTTGTGAAGTTAAGCACCGGCAGGCCAAGTTAGTACTGAGGTCAGTGATGACTTGGGAACCCTTGGTGCCGTACACCTTTTTCCCCGCCCGGCAAGGAAAAGCCTGATCACCGCCGGAACGCCCACCGCAAGCGTTTCATTCCCCCGAACCCCCCCCCCCCCGCCAAAAAAAAAAAGGAAGACATTGGCGTCACGCCAATCTAGTCAGAATGCAGGGCAGAGGAAGCAATAATTCAGCTGGAATTCTGAGCGCGCCGTGCCCACTGTTCCACGCGCATTGCATTGCCCCGCCATCGTTCGGTTCCTTTGGCTGCAGCCTCGCCCCCTCCTTTTTGGAAAGGGGGGGCATTCATCAAGTATTTTCCCCTCGGCTGAAACAGTGGAAAAGGGTTTTCTACGTGTTCGCTGTTATTCCCCCACCCGTTCCCAGTTTCATACATGGGGTACTAGGGCGGCGGGTGGTGTGGATATTTCGCGTACGATAGAGGAGGGGACAAGCCCAGAATTAGCAACATCGTCGCGCGTGGCGCATAAACGGATACATTGCGCGGAAAAAAGAAAATAAGGAATAACTACCTTCTCCATTGAGTCTTATAGCTGTTGGGTTGCGGGAGGAAATAGGGTGGTGGGCGGGTGTGAAAAACGGTTTCCCCACCTCCAGAGAAAGCGCACACTATACTGTATGAGGGAAAGAAGATGAACCTCCACGCGATGCATGTGACACCCTATCACTTCATCATGATTCAGCATCTTGTGGCGGGGCCGCGGCCAAACAAAAACCTCGCGATGCGGCGCCCGGGGGCCCCCAGGGACAAGAATGCGACCGCAAGGAATCCTTGGGGGGGGGCGGGGGGGGGGGGGCCCCCCCCACCCCCCCGCCCCCCCCCCCCCCCGGGGGGGGGGGGGGGGGCCCCCGGGGGGCCCGCCGGCCCCGATGGGGTTCGATTGGCCTCGCCGGAAAGGAAAAATCCCCCCCCCCCCGGGCAAAAGGCCAACCCCGCGGCAAACAAATTGCGCCAACTCCGCGCAGGCCGGGGGGGGGTTTGCGTTCCGGATGGCTGCCGGTGCGCCGGCTTGCAAAGGGGGCCCGCCGGCCCCCCATCCTCCCCCCGGCGGGGCCCTGTGGCGCGCGGGGCCCCGCGGCGGGGGGGGGGGGGGGGGGCGTGGCCGGCGCCACGCGCTGTCTTGGATTTGCGCGTCGCGAATGGCGCCCCGCTTCGTTTTTTGGCACGCCGGTGTTGTCCCCCGTCCGTTGCGGCCGCGCCGGCCCCCCCTTTCAGTAGAAAATGTTCATGGCGGCGTTTCCCCGGCGTTTTCTTCAGGTTGGCGAAAGCGCTCACCCGGCGGGCGGGGCTGGCTTGCGATTGCTTTCTTGTGTCGTGAATTTTTTTTTATTTTGGAGGGGGGGGATGCCCGCCAAACTTTTGCTTGGCGCATCCCCGGCGGCTGGGGTGTGCGTTTTTTTGTGTGTGCATTCGCCCTGGCCGCGGGGGCCCGCCGGCGGCGCATAAGGGTGTGCCGGAACACCCCCGCCCTGCCGCCGGGGGATCGCCGCGGAAGGCTTTCGGGTTGTGGCGGGGTGCGGGGGCCGATTCCCTCTTCGGCTATCCCGACCCCCGCGGCCCTCTCGCCCGCAGACTTTCGCGCGGCGCAATCGCTGGAAGGGACGTTTTTCCTTTCCCAGTGGAATGTATTGCGGGTGGATTGTTTTAGCGTTGGTGGCGCTGTGCTGGGGTTCACTGGAAAAGCTTTTGGCTGCTCGAGAGTCAAGTTTATGCCCTTCGCAATTCGACATCGGGTTGATTTCTGCAACTGACAGAGCGATCTAACTTCTGGGTTGCGGTGAATGTTGCTTGACAGCAAATAGGTGAACGAGAGTCAGATTTCCCCACCTCTGGAGGTTGTAATTCCCTTTGAAAGCCGAATATTCATTTGTTGTTGGGCAATAGAATCGTATGGCCTAATACAGAG